>UELU01126379.1:0-29003 GCA_900490025.1 Megastigmus dorsalis
ATATATATATATATATATATATATTAGCGCCCTGCTTACTGTGAAAATCGCGAGGAGAGTGGATCACGCGTGTATAGATATCGCGTGCCAGGAACCAACAGGTATCAGCGGCTTCCTCGTCTATACAGTAGCAGCGGCGGCAGCAACAGCCGAATAAGAAACAACGCAGCAGCGGTAGAGGAGCAGAAGAGATAGAGGAGAAGAAGGAGAAGAAGAGAAGAAAAGAGAGTCGCGAGACAAGTGTCCCGAGTGGCTAAACTGCGCCGGGACCCGAGCTACGCCAAGTAGTAGTAGCCGTGCTGATCCGTCAGGCGGTTGTCATTTCACGGAACTGGTTCGACTAAAGTGTACAAGACGGCGGTCACCACGTTTATCACCCCGCTCATCACACCTGAGAAGGTACTTATACGTGCTACTATGTTATCGTCTCTTTGTTTAACGAACGAAAAAAATATGTATATATCTGTATTTTTGCTCGTGTCCGCGTGCAGCTTTCACTCACGCGGAATATATCTTTCTTTTTTCTCCTCTTTTCTTTTTTAAAGGACGGGAGAGTGGATCGTTAGACTGTCGTGACGCACATCTGTTCTGTGTTTGTTCTCGATGCTTTCAGTTTTTTCTATTCACTCTGTTTTTTCGGCGACTTTTTTTTTGTTCGTTTTTCATTCAAAGCTGCGTTTTCGCTATTATTTATCAACGGGACGAGGGGAAAAAATGTGTTCGCGCCCACCCGTAAATTGTGTTTCTATTATTATTCCCCGCTGATGTTTTCTTTGTGTTTATATGTGAATACATGTATATCTGTGCCTCTGTGCGTGCTTGTGTCTCTCTGGGTATGCGAGTTTTATTTGCATCCTGAAATGTGTTTAGGAGGAAGGAAAATGTATACATAAAAGCGAAATATCGTTCTATCTGGAACGGGACCAAGGGGTTTTCAATGATTCTCCTTCTTTCCCTCTTTCCCTCTCCCCCTCTCTCTCTCCCTCTCTCTTTTCCTCTCCATCTCGACTTTCTTTTTATCCAACGCCGATTCGTATCCGCACGCCGCCGCTGGCTTTTCTCCGTTATTGACCTTAAAAAAAGAGCAAGAACGCGCGCGAGGGAGAGAGAGATAGAGAGAAAGAGGAGATAGAGCTGCTCGCGGTATCGATCTCGCTCTCGTTCTCTTTATACCGCTTTCGAAGATTATACTGTCTCGGTCAGAGGATACGTATTTACATCTGTTCCAGATTATTATTCGCGGAGCGACCGCGACTGCTCGCCGCAGCAACTCGCGCTCTCCTGCTCTCTGGCAGTATAATTTTTCTTTTTGCATGGATTATATTTGAGGTGTGTTCGCTCGAGACGCTTTGCTCCGGCAAATTGTCGTTCATAAAGTTTTTTTGAGAAACCCGAAAGAATTGAAATCGGCCACTTTTCACCACACGCAGTTGCAAATAATAGATTGTATTATAAAAAATAGTTTTTCTAGATATAGATGATTTTCGAATGCGCACATAGTTAGTGGCAAGATTTGTGTAGCTGATGAAGCTGTGCGTGACTAACATTTCTGATACACGCCAGTAATTTTCTACTCTTTTTTATTGCCGCTTACTTTCATTTAGACCCATTTTCCATTGCTAGTATAGTTCTGAAAATAGTACACTTGCATCATACTAGAAAAGACTGTATTGTTTGGAGTATCGGCATATCGATCCTCGGTGCGCGTTGTCAAAACTTTTGACGGGCAATTAAACTTTCGCAATGATGGAATTGTCTGTCTGTAACGAGTTTTATAGAAACTGTAGACATTAAAGCCTGTTAGAGTCCAATAGCGTTTCAATAATTTGCAATTGTGTGTGTGTGTGCTCGCGCACGCTCGCGTGTATACATGCCTCGCGCTTGGCTCAAAATCCACAAAGCACCGACCTGCAAAAGGAATTTCCAATGTGTTCTACGTGAAAAGATACGCCGTTGAATTGGGAGCTCTGCTGTTGCGCTCTCTTTGAATTAAAAGTGTCAATAAAATCTTGACGGCGCCGATACAATTACAATTATATCCCGTAATAAATTCAGCACGGCGTAAAACATCGATACCGGGCATCGCTCGCGCGCGCGGGCACTCACTTTTCTTCTGCGAGGCAGTAAATTTTTTTCTCCTCTCTCTCTCTCTCTCTCTCTCTCTCTCTCTGCTGCCACGGTCGATTTGATGGTGCCTCTGCTCCGAAAGAGAGAAAAGCATAAATAAAAAGGAAAACACAGTCCATACAATGATTATTCGTTGACCGCGCCACTCCTCGAAAGGAAGCATAACGGTACACCATCGGGCCGCGAGTATGATTTTTCACGAGCGAGTCGGACGACTTTTTATACTCGTCGGCGCTGCTCCAATGCTTTACGATAATTGCGTTTCACTCGTTTCGCTTACTTCTCTCTCTCTCTCTCTCTCTCTCTCTCTCTCTCTCTCTCTCTCTCTCTCTCTCTCTTTCTTCCTCTTATACTGCGCACACTCACACACATACATACACCATACTGGTTGAGAGCTAGATTAGAAAGCGACAGGGTAGTTTTTTATAACCTCGGCAGCGGTGAGGGTCTTTAAATTTGCGAAAACAGTCTCGTAAAAGTGCAAATGCTCGGAATTCTCCAAACACCTACATCGTCGCTCTGACTCTTATCTCCCCGAACTTGCGTCGCGTTGCTTCTGTTCTTCTCCTTCTATTACTCTCTCTCTCTCTCTCGCGCGCGCTCTTCCATTTTTGTTCCATTTTCAATTTCGCACCTCGCTAGCCCCTACCCTCGTTCTCCTTCTCTCCTCATCCGTGCGTACAAAAATTTCGTTTGCGTTGCATTTTCACTGCGTGTAAACGCTATTGCGCTTTTACTCCGCTCCCTTTTTCCTGATTTTATTATAGGTCTACACGAGAAGAAAGAAAAGAAAAAAGGAGAAGCAGTTTGTGAATGAGCATGGGGTACTCATATTCAATGTAAAAAAAAGACGTTAAAGTTCGGAAAGATATAATTTGTGCTCTTATTGTTCGATGGAAAGTACAGGAAAGTTGTTGGTTAATTGGTTTTATTGAAAACCCGTGATTTCAAGTGAAATTTATAGAACGTAATGAACCAATTGCAGCTGTTAACTTAACAGAAAAAGCGTTTAAAAGCAATGCAGTATATGTGATTTTAAAAGATAAAAATACATTCACAAAATGGTTTTTCTACCAACAGTGAATTAATTCCGCAATCGTTACCTCTTTCTACCAGAATTTTTAATACTCGATGCAGGCTAAGCTGTGGAGTCGTGAATTTGCAATATTTCCAATCGAAAGCTTTCCTCCACTCGCTCTTTTCTATAGGTCCATACCTTCTCGAAAATTTTGCGGGAAGCAAAGTTGTGCGTGTCGGCAGCGCTGAAAGTGCCACGTTAAAATTAGCGACGATCCATACCGGAGACGAAGCGACTTTAACGAGCTTTAATCTCCGATCCTTCCATCTTCGAAGCTTAATGAGCGCCTCGCCGCAGAGGCCGTATCGATTTCAAAAGAGAAAGGGGAACAGAGAAAGAGAGGATTGTAGCCATCAAACTATGAACCTACGGTCACGCTGAATCATCGCTCTTTATATAACGGAGTTTACGTTTCGGAATCGATGTTGTTTGTTTGGGTTTATGGAAGACTGCTTCCTTTTTTTCCCTTTTACCCACTTCGCGGACTCGTCGTGCATTGACACATTAACGCCACGTGTTTTTAATTGGCGAAAACAATTATTAAACTGTTACAGTGATGTTTGTGGATTTACGTGATAATTGGTTTATGAGAAATTCTGTGTATACATTTTTTTTGGTGATTAAAGTTCGTGTCGTAAGCTATTTCGAACGCAGAACTTTTAATTGTTATCCCTTACCAAATAAGCTGCTTATACCTTATTGTTTTATTATTCGAATAAGAGAATAAGAACTAAAGCCGAGATAATAATTAAAGTTAAGTAATAAGATTGATATTTCCGCTTTTTATGATTGGCTTAAAAAATTATTTCACAAGACCACACCTAAGATGAATATATCATAATTAAAAAATAATTTGATTTAATCGGTCTAAAATTTCATCAGATGGAATTAAGAAGTCTCACGAATTTTTCCGAGAGTAGATTAGTTTAAATCCTTGATATATTTATTAGCGAGCGACCCTTCCCGACTCGACACGTTTTGGGATTAGTTCGTTATCTTGGTTGATTTCCAGGCAGATAAAATTAATTATTTCTACCGGAATATTTAGCCTGCATGAATGTGTACTTGTGATAGCAAGACCGAGACAGAGAGAAGGAGAGAGAGAGAGAGAGAGAGAGAATTAAAAAGAGACGAATTGAGCCTGCCGTTATAGAATATAGACACTGACACGTGCCTCTGTAGAAGGGTTCATATAAATATACAATTTTGATCCACGTGGATGATATCAGACCGCATAGAGTCGTTGAAATTGAGAGCTTTGACGATTCTGAACTCCGATAATTGGTAATTTAGAAGCTTATTCATATTGTATTTTTTTATTTAATCGTGTAGTGTCGTTGGGATCGATTAAGCTAAGCTTACAACTTCCCTATTATTAATGTTTAAAATTTATTTACTTCCGAAGAAAGTCTTAGTCGTAAGTCTTCACAGATTTATAGCTGTAAAAGACAAAATAATAAAAAAGCGTGGATTATAGTTCGTCGTGCGATACGCTAGCTTTAATGGCCAGCTCGGACATTAAAAAGTCTTTTATCCAAGTCTCTAGCGCAACTTTTTCTCGAATCATAATTTAAAAAAGTCGGGCATCCGCACACAATCTAAGCTAGAATATTATTCAATGAAATAATGAGAGCTGGCGAGGCAAGAGTAGACAAAGGTATGAAACTCGTAAATTTGTAACATCTCACATGCCTATATGACAAATTGACGCCTCAATGCCAGCCAGCGTAGTCAATAAGAGACCCCAGCTGCTTGCATAAAATCGCTTTTCAATCCGGTGCCGAGTATACGCGGCACATCTCCGCTGCCTCTTCTTCACTCTTTAAATCGAAAAATCCCCCTTACTCTTTGTCTCCTTCTCTTTCAGCGAGAGTGAGAGAGAGAGAGAGAGCGTGAGAGCGAAATTCAGATACAAGTCTCGGGCGGGGTGACAAACGGCTCAAATGCAGAAGTAGGTTAACTCTCGCGCCGTCGTTGTCGTCGTACAGTCGTCGACGTTGCCACCCTCGATTCATCCCCCGCGTCGTTGCTTCTGCATGACCCCATCCTCCCTATAGCCTTTCGCGCCCCCCCCCCTCTCTCACCCTCCCCGCGCGTCCTGACTCCGCGCGAATGCACACGTCGCTCGAGTCTCAAGTCTATCTCACCCTTTCTCTCTCCCTCTTTCTTCCCTTTTGCGTACATTTTATATCGTACGCGTAAAAATTTCTTCCTGGCGAGTCTCGCGCACGCGCCCTACCCCCGCCCTTCTTTTGTCTTCCGTCGCTGCTGCTGCCGCTGCTTTTTTTCTCCCCCTCAGCTTTTATTCTCTTCTCGGGATCGAGCCCTTCGCCTCTCTCTTTTCTTTTCTTTTATCCCAGTTGAGGTAATGACTGTTTGAAATCTCGGCGAGTGCATTTAAGTCAGTTATTGAAAGGAGAAAAAGTTCGACGACTAGAGATTACGCTCGCGCACGAGAGAGAGAGAGAGAGAGAGAGAGAGAGAGAGAGAGAGTGAGATAGAGGGGCGAGAGGGTGTGCGTTATACACTAGAAGCCAGCGTTAGAAAGAGAGAGACAGTGTTTCCCTTTATCGAGCTTAAAGTATATCGTTCTTTGTTTTTTTAACAGAGCTATCGGTCTCGCACGTTACATTAATTTTCATCAATCGCTCGAAACCGACACGTGCGAGCGAATTTTTTTCTTCCTCATTTTCAGCATCGTTTCGAAATTTTTTTTTAATAAACATCGTTATTTTTCGTCCTCCTTTTAAACTGATGAAGGAAGCTTTTTATTTCCATACGGCGTGGGTAAGCACGCGCGATAGAGAGACAGAGAGAAAGAAAGAAAGAAGCTTTTCGTTTCATTCATTTCCGTATAGCGCACTTTTTTGCGACGCACACACATGCGACTACCCACGCGCTTTCCAATACATTAACGTATACCAATACGCGCTGATTCATAAAGCTCTTAGTTTACAGAATGTGCAAATGTTTCTCCATTTTTATATCAATACACATGAGAAAACGCGCGGTGCGCTGCTGTCTATTTGCGGGACACGCGCAATAATTGAGCGGCGCTTTTCCGGATTGAAAAGAATTATATAAAAAAGCGCGTTTTGTGAGTATTTGCTGCGAGAGCTCGTGCGCGGGAGGGAAATTCGTTTGATTAAATTTTCGTTATATCCCCTGCCGGACGCGGATACGGTATAACGAGACTACGGCTATACCGGCGCATGCACACGCACGTCGATTTTACTGCAATTTCATGTAAATGTGCAGTCCCCGCGCGCTATCTTGAATATTTATATTTTTAAATTAAAAGCGGCAAGCGTATATATAATTTGTATTAACGCTGCATAAATTCGGGACTTTTCACAGATCGGCTGGCTTTGATAACGCAAAGCTCCTCGTCATTCACAGATTAGTCGATATCCTATGCCTCGGTCCGGCCACCCCCATCGTAAATCTGTATTTAAAAGTCAGAAACGCTATGCCGTAATTTATTAGCTAATGGTCAGATACGTCGGGCTTGCTTAATTTTAAGCTCTCGTGTTGATGAAAATAAATAAATATCGACGAGTTAGAGATACTTTGTAATATGCAGCGGTACAATTAATATTAAAATTCTGTCGCCGTTATTGTTTCGAACATTACACGATATCAGATAATCATTAATTAAAATTTGCGCGTAGAAATTTAATTGGAAATTATAATTTTGGGAGATAATTTTGTAATAAATGTTGATCAGCTGCAATCCAAATCTACGGAAAATCTTATGGAGTCGTATGAAAATTATTCTGAAATATATTCTCTAATATAATAAACAGATGAATTACTATTTTACTATTACTATTTTACTATTACTATTTTACTATTACTATTTTACTATTACTATTTTACTATTATTATTTTACTATTACTACAAAACACAGGGTATTTCGAAGTATAGATAAAATATATCAAAGAAATTTTAATCAAGAGTAGATAGATACACTTTTGATGAGTAAATTTAGCTTTTATTTACAGGGAAGGAGTTGGTAAATCTGTATTTAGTATGTTTTAGGTGACGATCAAAGTTTCAATCGTTATTCAATCACCATTATTGGCGACGATTCTTAACGTCAATATATTTAACGAGCATATAAGTCGAAGAACATTTCCGCTTTTTTAATATCATCTGCGAGCAAAAGACCATCATGAAATTTCTCGAAAAGTATAAAATCGTCACGCATTACACAAGCCGTTCCACGTGCAGAAGCACTGCGCAGCCCCTAATTACGATGCCCTTTGGCTCAGTCTCGTGCTTGGCAAGAGGGAGCATCTCCCAAAGTGGAGAGTTTCGTTCGTGGATCTGGTTAACGCTCACCGACCCGCTCCAGCAGCGGCACGTGTAAGATCAATGTTAAGAGCTAGAACAGAGAGAGAGAGAGAGAGAGAGAGACGCTGCAGTTGCCTATTCATGTTGTCGAATTGCAGTCCAGACCATAATGCGTGAATTACTGCTTATGGCAGTTCCGTCCTGGTCGTTCTATACCACTGCGAGAGAACACACGTACGTATCAAAGCAGGTTACATGTTCTCTCTCTCTCTCTCTCTGTCTTCCTCCCTCTCAGTAAACGTACAGAGCGAATGCTCCGGTATAGACAGTATAACGCGGAGAATGGACTGTGCGACGAGAAGGCTATATGCATTGTTTAATTATTGTTTGCGAATGGTCATGTACTTTTAAGGAGCTTCGAATCTCTTTTGAGCGTCAAGAGCAGGCATCGAGGAGAAAATTTCGATTGATCCCAAAGAATCGAGGTATAATATCCTAGGTAACGATTTCCATGCAATGCTCTATATATTCATTCTGTTGATGCAGCGTCATTCTTTTCATAATAATTAATTATTCAGCGCTGTAATTATTGAATATCCTCGCGAAATTGGAAAAGCTCTTTTGTCCCTTTACTTGAACAATTCCATTCGATCGAAACGTGACGTAATTACAATTTCCATCATTACGCCGAGTTCGCCCGTACATACAACGACAAAAGATTCTTTTTATAATTGATATCGCGTAATTGCCACTTTCCTCGATGATAAATTCCAGGTCTCGCTCTCCCTCTCACTCTCTCTTCTTTTTCTCTGGTTCTCTCTCTCTCTCTCTCCTACCCACACATGGAGGAGAAGCAAAGCCTGAGCTTGGCCTCTCCTGCATGAGCGCTTGAATGTGTCGGGGGAAGGAGGTAATCGAGGTGCTCCCCTCCCCCTCCACACGTTTCTATGGGAATACTAGTTACTGCTTATGATGCTCAATAGGCCGTCACAATGGCCGCGGCTAAGCGAGACAGAACGAGTGAGTTTCACATGCTTGTTCTTCATGTTGCTAAGCAAACACCTGAGCACGCCAGTCAATGCGAAAACGGGGCGGTGTATAGGGGGAGAGATCGCACGAGCGCGAGCTATTTATAATCGTCGAATGACTCTTCTCTCGTCGCTTCGTGTGCGTGTATATACGATATATGTACGCTTCTGTGTGTGTGTGTGTGTGTGTGTGTGTGTGTGTATAAGTGTGTGGGCTTTACCAACGTCGTCGTCTCTTTTGTGCGACACGAGGCTCGAGATAATTGTGCACCCTGTAACATTGTCAACCCAATTTTGTGAATAGAATTTAACCTCTCGAAGGCTGATTCGCGTACAGCTGTGACCGGGAATTGCTTAGCTACTGTCGATTTTAAATCTCGTTCGGATCAGTGATATTTATAAGTTGTGGACTTGCGTCGCTGATGAATACATCCTGCGATGATTCTATTTTCATATTATACGCTCTGCAATGAGTGTATTGTGACTTCGATTTTCCAGTTAAACGTTTAATTATAGGGATTCTCAGAAGTACACACTTTGCACATATAAAATACTTATTTTTCTTTTCTGGATCACCTTCTAAATGAGCTTTTGTTTTAACGTAAAATTATATTTACTTCTTGATAACTCAGAGAGATTTTATAACGAATATTTCCAATACCTTTTTATTCGCAAAGAGAAATGAAATTAATCAGGATAAAACTGAACGCGAACTAGAATCGAACCGGAAAATATTTTCATACAAATCCATTTTCTATTCATAACAGAAAAAAAGCTTTTCCAAAGCGCTGCGGTATAAGTAAAAAGAAAGGCACTCGCACAGTGGAAAAAAGGTAGCAGCGAGATAGCTGAGTTTCTTTCACAAGTTTTAGAATGCTTTTCAGATGCACAAATGAAGAACAGTATAGGCAGCCACGTCGAGCGATAATGTAGATCAAAGGACGCGTTAAAATAGAAGATGATACGGGAGCTCGTACTTTCTCTCTCTCGTTCTCTCTCTCTCTCTCTCTTTCTCACACACTGTCTGTCTCTCCCTCTCACTCGCTCTCTTGCTCCTCCCCTTGCGTCGCATCCTAGCCATCACCACCCGATGCGATGTTGCTGCTCTCACCTCCGAGTTAAAAGCGCATATGCGCGCGCTTGCACGTTTGACATTGCTCGATCGATATAATCTTCGGACAAGAGTCAAGATAGGAGAAGAAAGGGGTCGAAGTGCCGTCGCCGCGCTATGCCATGAAAAATTACAAAGTAAAAGTCGATCTAATGGAACGTTGACATTATATAAAAGCGCTGAATAGGGAAAGTATGCGCCTTTTTAAAAATTCTAAAATGATTCTTCGAGGTTGAGCAAGTTTTCCTCTTTGATTTACATTTTCAATGATTCGATCGAAATCGAGGGCAACTACTGAAACGGGAATACATTCGATAATTTATTATAAAACTAAAATAATTAAATATACTCATTGAATATTTTGAAGTTGATTGAACAGTCAAAAAACGTAAATTGAATAAATTTTCAATATATTCGATAGAGCATTAATCCTTAAATAAAATAATTTATTTAGTATGCTTTATAGTATGTACTATGAATTTTCTACTTATCCGATCTTGGGTGAAACTGTAAAAGGATTTAAAAACTTATTCTCTTCTATATTTTATCGCTATAACAATCAAAAGAAATAAACTATTAAATACGCGTTTATACTTGATCTAAGGCAAATCTCATGAAACATGGATTAAAAAATTTATTCCATCATCTAGTTGTAATATAAACATGATAATTATTTTAATCTAACTTTGTTGTCCACTATTTAAAAAATAAAAAAAAAAACTGATAAACCGCAGGAACTGCTACATCTCTGAGAAGATCGCTCGTTCGTTTTAAAGTGACAAGATCCACAACCGCCCTTAACGAGTTTCCGATTTCCGCAGGCAAGAAAGAGCATGATCAAGAGAGAGAGAGAGAGAGAGAGAGAGAGAGAGAGAAGAGACCGTCGCCCGTGCGGTGTAACTTTGAAATAATCGGAAAGCTGAGCTTGGAGAATGCGTTTCGGGTCTGAAGCAGTGGCAGCAGTGGCAGCAGTGGCAGTAGCGGCTGCTACGCGAAGGAACACTAGATTCCCGGGTAATCCGGTAAAGTCGCAACTCAAACAGTTTAAGTTAAGATAGCGCGCGCGTGGACTAGCAGTCAGAGGCAAGGGATGGACTCGGGCACTCCCAAGTACGTAATGGAGTGGATTTGGTATTGAGGAGGAGGAAAGTAAGGCAGGCGGACCGAGTGGCAAAACTTTCGGGGAAAATTCAATGAAAGTTACGGTACTTTCGGTGGTATTAAGATATCTCTGGTGTCCGAGGGTCAAATAATCACTGAGATACGCGCAAAAAGATCGCACTCTTATGGGTGCAAAGAAATGCGTGGTCGAATAGATTTCTTGTCACTGTTTTGAAAGTAGATTTATTCGATTTTATCTAACGTACAGAATCGTATTGTTTTCGGTGCTGTGGCGCATGTTTTCTTACTTTTCTGTTTAATGCTTCTATAAATGTTTGAATAAATCATTAACTTTAATGCCTATATATAATAACTATATTAGATTATTTCATCTCTTCGGAGTGACAATACTAATAGACGCAGAAATACGAGCAAATCTCAAATTTATGGAATATATTTAAATAGAAATACAGACGATGTTTTTCAGGAAAATGTTGGAACGAACACACAACTACCAGTTATAATTTTTGTTGGCTGTCTTTGCCTTGTCACTTGATTGAATATTGAATTTGAATAAGGCTTGTAGGTGCCAAAAATGGAAAAAATTATTCGTCCACGAATGTGCCAAATTCCCTGCCAGCGACTTCGCTCAAATAAGGAATGCACACTGTACGATCATGCCAAATCTCGTAGCCCGGCATTGTAACGACCGATTTTCACAAATATACAGTGGCTCTAATTTGTCGACTTGCAATTAGAAAAGCCGATAATGTCAGCGATTTTTCTTCACCCGGTATTTCTTTGCAGAGGTTTATTCCTAATGTCAATGTCTTTGCCAAAAAGCAATGATGCAGAAGGGTAATTATTAAGCATTAAGTAGGATAAAAATGATCAAATTTTCAATTTAAATAAATATTAAAATATTAAATAATGTTAAATTATGTTAAAATATAAGATTTTGCAATAAATTTATGCCTAATTATAAAAAAAAAAAATTTGTTAACGTAATTTCTAACCAACGAAAACTATGTAAAATATTTGTAAAATTATTGAGCATGATAGTCCTTAACTAAATGGACTAAAAATGCATAAATAAAAAAAAAACGTAATTTCTATTAAGCGAATTTCTGTTTTATATCTTAATAATTGTGAGTAAAGGATTCCAAAATAAGAAACCTTCTCATGCACGACCAATTTTTTTCATTAAATTCAAATTGAATTTTAAATTCCGCTCCTTTAGCAGACTTTCATTCAGGAATAATTCCGAGTGCACATTTTAATACGATAGTGGAGAAGTATTTTTCTCCGTCACACCGCAGTTCGCGCTCTTTCTTTTAGTTCTCTCTTTAAAATTCCTTGTCATTTGTATTTTAGTCGAGAAGAGCGAGAGAGAGAGAGAGAGAGAGAGAGAGAGAGAGAGAGAGAGAGAGAGAGAGAGAGAGCGGGAGAACGACGTCTTGCCTTATATCCCAAGCAGATGCATGAAGATTATTGCGAGACTCGAAAGAGAGAGAAAGAAAGAGAAAGAGGGTCCTCGAGGGTTGCGAGCTGTACAAGTACCAAAAAATAAAAGAAAGAGAAAAGAGGGAGACCGGTTCCTTAGCCAGAGAACCTTTGAAGTCGTGAATATCTATTGTTTCAGGTACAGCACCTACAAAAAATTCGCGCGATACACGTTGGCCGTCGCCATCCTTCGCTCCGGCGACAAAAATTTTTGCAGACCATCTCGGGCGCGCGCGCGAAATGATGCACTGCACACACAGATATATATATGTATATGTAGTCTTTGCGCGTCCTTGAGGGGAAACTGCAAAATACGATGAAGGGAAGTTATGCGCGACCTTGGAAGAGCGAGCGAGATCGCGGCCTTAAAAATAGGAGAAGAAAAAGAATGGCGATCATTATCAGCTGTGAAGTATGTACTGCAGTTTAAATTGGAATGTAGTTTTTTTCCACTTTTAAGCTTCGCCACCGAGCTGCGTCTGCGTGTTTAAAAATAAGCTTATTAAGATTGCGAAAGCAGTACTTAGAATGAGTCCTTTTTTCAGTTAATTATAGAGGCGGTGCAACGCAATGCACAAAAAGTTTGAGACTAATAGTAGTCCAGAAACCTTTACAATGTATTATACATAAGATTTTGAAGCAATTTCGGTCAATATTAACTTATTCATAAAATTTAATCATGACAAATAATTAAACCAATTCGGTCTTAAAACAATAGATATAGAACCCCGAATGAAATTTCACGAGTTTATGAATACGAGTGAACACAAAAGAGCGTCGTAAAATGGTTCTGAGCGCAGAGAATCAAATAAAGAATACAGTCAAACTGTTTCTTTATCTATTCAATTTTATCTTAATCCTTGTTAACGAGTGACGAGAAAATCTTACTATCTTCCGCTTTGGGTTTTTGTCTCTGGAGTAGCGGAAATTTTCTCTCCTGGAAAGTTCAGCATCGAAAAAATTTTGGTATCGGGAATGAAAAATAGTCTCCCCGAAGCGAGTTTAGCCGCCATGTAACAAATGGCGGTTCACAGGGGCTTCCCATAAAGGCCAGAGCTCCGATTTTCCGGCTATGTACGAGACGCTTTCTCTCTCTCTCTCTCTCTCTCTCTCTACTTCTCTATCGTTGCACGCAGCTTTTGTGTTCCATTTGAAGCTGAAACGAAGAGACAGACTCTACCACTGAGTTGGAGAACAAGTGAGATAGAAAATTTGCAGAGGCGTAATGTGAAAACACTAACATAAATATACAAAATTTTTTTAACATTTAAAAATATTATCTTTACTAGACAGAATGTTTTTCGATTTAATTTAATACGAGTAGTCGGTAAACTAATACTGATCTTTTTGTCATTATATTATAATAAACAATGAATAGCTGAGTATTGACTGTGATAGTAAGTTCTTGCCTCTGATCGAACGTGCCATAGTGAAGATTTGCATATAGAAGCAGAGGAAATAAACAGTTTAACGATCCAGGTCTTTGTCGTTTTGTTCTTCTCTTTCAAGCTGGTATACTGGTCTGAAAAACATATTTACTAGACGATTTACTATTAAGTACAACATCCAAGAGTATAGCTAAGGATGAATGTACCTTAATAAAATTCGATATAAATAAACGTTACGTGCTTACGACATTAACGATTATCATAAAAATATTATTATATTCAGTTGTAGACAACCAAGCTGAAATAGTTTAGTAGTAAAAAAGACAATTATATCTTAATTAACTTTCAATTCAAATAATTACAAATAATACACGCAAATTAGAAAATAATTCTTTAAAGCAGAATTTACTGCAGCTCATACCTGTAATAAAACGATAGATGGTGCAAGAGAATGAATGAGAGAGGAAGGAGGAGAGAGAAACGTTCGTGCCGGCGTGGTGCGGTAAATCCGGAAAGGGTCAGGACATGGGCAGTGCGATAGCGCATAGTAGTGCTCTCTGGACGCGAAGCTTCTTACAGATTCTACGATGCGATATATACTCCATTTTCGCTCCATTGGCACATGCAGGATCGATAACTTGACTTGTAAATACTCGCTCGCTCTCCGACTTCTACGACAACTCGATGAAAAATCGTGATTTTAAGACGGATTTAATATTTATTGAAGCTTTTGTCTTGTTCAGTTAATTTGATGAGGAATGCTAAAAGCATGATGTTTATGCTGACGTAGCATATATGCATTAAAATTTATCAGTTCTGAAAATCGATACGTTCTTATTTAAAACTTGGCGCGCCCGGATTTTAAATCTTTACTTACCATCTTTCGTATGCTTATTAAATAAATAATATGACAAAGATATTATAAAAATATTTACGAAAATTTATTCACTTTACTTACTATACATTATGTACAATGAAATATTCAAATAAATAGAATAGCGGCCAACCCGAGAAAAAATATTTTAAAAGTAATTATTTACAGGCGAATTTCTTAGCGTACCATCTTTGCCAATGAGTAATATGCGCTTTGTTTTATTATCGCTCTCTCATCCATCATTGTTATACTACCCGTACGTTCTGAGAAAACCGATCGCTTTTGTGGCCTCGAACGCGCAGCCCCTATCGAATATTCGATTTTTCTCGTTCCCTATCTTACACACACAGGCAGGCGCGCGCGAGGCGCACACCTAGACTCTCGGCACGGATCGAACGCTCCGTGCGATTTGAAGAGGGATGTAAATTTATCCTGGGATAATGAAAATGTTTCGTCGCACCCACTCCCCGCATGCCGAACCACTTCCGTTCCCTCTTTCTCTCTCTCGCTCTCTCTCTCTTTCACTCTCTCTTCTCGAGTGTAGAGATTACCGAACGAGAAGAAACGGAAAGGGGGAAAAGGGCAAATCGAGAGACTGAGAGGAAAGGACACCATACCATCTTTGACAAGTGACGGAGAATTTAGTAGAGAGAAAGAGAGAAGGTAGAAGATCGAGCGGCCTCGTGAATAAGAGAAATGACGAGAGAGGAAATTCACGTAAATAGAAAGATACAACAGCAGGAAAAACGGTGGAAAAATTTATTACAAATACAATACGTTTGTCCTGCACGCGCGATAGGTATATGTATGATGCAAATAAACCTTTTTGTTTGACAATCATTTTCTACCAAACGAATTCAAATTCAAAAACACATCTTTGTATCCGTGTTTATATAAGCGACGCAAAGATTCGTTTACGATTCCTGGATCATGATTTTTTTTAAAATCATCGGTTCATTTTTTGTACAAAAATTACTCACCATCTAAACAGCTATACTTTTATAAATACCATTTTTATTAATTATTTATGGCACCGCTTCATTCATTCAAATACATCAATAAATAATCGGAAATTTAACAGAAATTCACTCCATGCTTTTCCTGCAACAAAGTTTCCTTCCTCATTTGGAAAAATAAATTTTCTCAACTAAAGTAGACTAATTAATTTCCGTGAAAGGAGCGCATTCATGAAAGAAGCCATGAAAAAAATCTTACAAATTCGAACCAAGAACGAAAGAGGCGAAACTCGAGTGAAGGAGTAAGAGTGCGAGAGAGAGAGAGAGAGAGAGAGAGAGAGAGAGAGAACAGAGTAAAACAGGAAGAGAAAAAAAGGTCTCGGCGCGCGAGGGGTGGTAGCGGAGACTTGCAAGGGGGATCGAAAGAGTTTCGAGAATGAGGGTGTAAAAGAACCGGCCGCACAGCCCGTAAGCCGACAAGTTCTTACGAGACGAGCGAATGCCACGCGGTTTTCGGTGAGGCGAGGTGAACGGAGAACAAGAAAGAGAAAGAGAGAAAAAGAAGGAAAAAGGGTAAAAGTACCGCGAGATAATTTTTCCTCGTAGCGGATAAAGATCGAGAGTGGAGAGAAGGAAAGAAAGAGAGCGCAAGAGGGTCCGGGAGATCCTAAGAAATATCGCCGCGTCGCGCTGAGGAACAAAGGAGTTCCCCGTATCTATATATAAAGGAAAAAGACGAAACGCTCGTCGACAGAATAAAAGGACGATTCGCGCATTCAGGGTGAAACTCGTAAGCCGACGGATGATAACCGTTTTACTTCCCTCAACGATTCGTCGAGTCGACCCCCGCCGCTCGTCTGTCTCCCGGTTTTTTCCCCCCGGCTTTCCCTTCTCCGACTGCACGCCCACACATACTCGATGCGATGGCTTTACCGGAATTTCTCCCCTGGCCAAGCTCGTGTCGATGGAATTAATTGCGAGAGTGAGAAAGAAGCTGAAAAGGTGTTCGCATCAGTTTTATGGACGCCACTGATGAAGTCGCACCTCGGTCCGAAAGAGCGAATTTTCCTTCTCCTTATTTTACCGCGTGCGCCACGGCTATTCTGGGATTGACCTTATTAAGCCGCCCGAATTAACGAATTGATTTTCGGTTGTCGCGCTCCGCAGAAATAGGGTTGTTAGCTGCACCGACGAATTACGTCAAATCCTACTTTCTTTCACTCTCGCACTTGTACTGCTTTTCTCAAGGGGAAGGAGGGAAAATTAATTTCGTACCCCTAGATCCTGAATGTAATTTTCCGAAAGCTTTTTATATATAGACACTCGTACGTAATAACTACTAATTTATCAAATGGCAGACCAAGAATAATTTCTTGTCAATTTTGTTAATGTATTTTTCTATTCGCGAACCTGTCGATTGCTCGATGATAGCTTGACCTTTATTATTGTTTAAAGTACAAATGAAAATATTTTTCAAATACTTAAAGCCATGAATGCTGCAGTCTTCAAAGTAACACGTTTACGATTGTTTTACGTTTACTATAATCGTATGTTGTATGCCAAGGGCGTAAAGTGGACTTATTTAGACCAAGTGTAGAGTTGGCAGTACGAGTTAAAACAGTAATGTGTAATATTATAGTGTGATATTTTATATTTTAAAAAAGTAAAAAACTAAGTATCCCGCTTATAAAGGGATCTGCTTCTCATTTAAAGAAAATAGTTAAGCATAAGTACTGGAATTGCGGCCAGACTTTTCATATTCATTTCTACCAGACGCAAACCAGTGCAGCAGTCACCTACCGCAAAACCACATACTCAAGTTACGCTGACAGTCAAACGGCTTGAATTTCCTAAACAATGTCGCTATCAACGTAGCAGAAAAAAATGTTTTTATACCGAGAAAATCTGCAGCCTGATATAATATATACCAAATTTATGTATTAGGTTTTTTATATTGACTTTATGTTTTCTCGATCTAATTCTACCTATTCAATCAACATATCAAAGAAATAATTTCTTACTTTAAAAAATATTTTTTCTTGAACTTCGACTATTGAGCATAAAATGTCTTCTAAAACTTATGGATTTATTCTTAAACAACTTTACCTAACTATTTAGTATATGAAGGTCATAAACAGATAAAAATAATAGTTGAATCTTCGATTTCTAAACTTTTATCTTTTAAACTCAACGATGCTTCATAAACTTTTTCATATGTACTTCAAAATCCCTGAAAGATAGAACATAATGAACTGTAGCGCGTTGGCAGCCGGTCAAAAACTTTCTTAACGCTAGATGCATTTTCGAACAAATGCACTCGAAGTACCGCTGTCATATTACAAATCTTTCAGTTATACCCGAAATCTCGTTAATTCGATTCAACCCTCAATTTCATTCACACACCACATGCACTTATAGATAAAGCAAATTACAGCAGTTCATGTATATGCACTCGCAGCACATCCTTCGATCGAATAAAAAATTTTAATTTCACCACATCCTCCATATTATGGAATCCCGTCCGGTTGACTAAAGTTGTCTGACTAAAATAGCGCGACTTGGAAAATAACACGGGAGCTCCCCCGCCGTCTCCAATATACGGAGAAAGAGGAAAAGCTGATAACCTCGAGTAAAAAAGCTTCCGCGAGGAGGAAGAATATTCGATATTAACTTTGGCCAAGTATAACGTCGACGAAGCTCCCTGCCCACCCCCATCTTCCACCCTCTTTACTCTGACAAAAAAAGTTTTCACCCCGCAAGCCACGTGCGCGTCTCGCGATATTAAGTTCGAAAAATTAAAATAGTTTATATTCGCGAGCATATATAAGATGGTGTGGAAAGTGAAGAGCGAGAAGGAAAGGGAAGGGAGAAGAGAGAGATAAAGAGGGAAGAACGGAGGAGACGCAAAAAATTGGAGCAAATGCCGGGCCAAAGAGACTCGCGGTCGGATGCGAGCGCCCAAGATTTCTTTTCTCCTGTCTCTCTGTCTCTCTGTCTCTGTCTCGCACAGCCCCCGGAGGCGATGAAACTATAAAACCACTCCTAGTAAGTTGTAAAATTGTAATGGTCTTCCGGTATTTACATAATACGACGGGATAATAAGTGGAACTCTCGGTGAGGAGGAATGAGAAAGGAGAAGGGGATGGGAGTTAGTTTCCATTACCATTCCTGCCTGTGCATGTAGCCATCCTCCGCTCTTAGCTCTTCTAACAACCAAAGCTACACCCGCACGGCTCGTTTATTTTTCTTCGCCGCGCGGCGGCCCTTTTAACGCTGTCGGGATATAACTCTTGGAATTCACTGCGTTCGACGAATCATTTTTCTCATTTGTAAATAAAAAGTTGAGCTATACCAGATTGACGAGTAGACCAAGTCATAGCAAAGTTTTTAAATGAATATTACAAGATGCACAAACATTGCATCATTCTTTTGCTTCCCTTCTCTTTCTCTATTTATATACATTTTTGTAAAATTCTTTTTACTTTCATAAATTGTTATCTTGAAATACAAGTGAAAAGAAGGATCTCTGCTTTTTGAAATGTTTGCCTGGCCACATCTAACTATACAATCACTTAAACATAAGAAATCTTTTCAATCCGGTTAAATAAATAAAATCATAGAATCAATAAAAAGTATACTTATTTTCTAGCAATTATCATCTCAATAAAGCAGTAGCAGAGCACCGGTAAATAGCCCCTGCTTATCCATAAAATCCAGACGGCGCTCATAATAAAAAGCTCTGCGTCCGCTCATTCCCAGTGAAAGCCCGGGTACACTTTATTATTTCATAGACGTCGAGTCTCTTCTTCCCGACAAAAAAGCTCATCTCATTAAAGCTCTTCATCAAGCTTAGGCTCATCCCCCCATTCACTCCCTCTGCCAACATCGCTTGTATACAACAGTAGCCAGATACGAAATTTTGCATTTCCGGAAGAATCAAGCCGCGGGACGATCCGCGAACAGCAGCTCGGACTGTATAAACTCGGACACGCATCAGCTGCGCTCGCTTGTGCACTCTAAGCAGCTTGGACGTTAACGCTCGATTTTCTCGTCAAGTTCGCTGTTAGAGCTCTCTCGCAAGGTAGTGATCTGACGCGATAAGGAAATCGCACGCGCGCAAGTCCCGCGAGAGAGAGAGAGAGAGAGAGAGAGAGATCGAGCTGTCGCGGTGAGAACTGCGCCTCATATCTAAATTGTATCGGAGGGCCTCCCTACAGTTCGAAAAAGCCACTGCTGCTTCTGCTTCTGCTGCTTCTGCTGCTTCTGCTTCTTCGAGTTCCGTGACTTAGGTTCGCCACTTAGTTTGTCTGACCTCGCTTGCGTAACTAAATCGTTCGCGAAAGAGAGTGGGGGAGAAAAGGGGAAAGCGCTCGCTTGCATACCAATCGACTTTGGCAAATCCGCGCGCACGCGAGTCTTGCTTATAGGCGAGGCTCGAAACGCTGGGTGAGAAGGGAGAAGGACGTGAATTCCCCTCTGAATTCGATGCTCCCCTGCCTAAGACGCATACCTTCCTCTCTGCTCAGTTTTTTCCTCACTGTCTCTATGTCGAAAGTGATGTTGTGGCTCTAATTCAATCACAAATTCGAAGATTCTACCAAGTTTTTCAATTCTTTACAAGCAGACGTGTAAAGAATCTGTTTATGTATTTTTGGCATTTTTCTTTATAATATCCTGAATTTATAAAGGGTTTGCAAATCCACGTTTGAAATATCCATCGCTTCTAATACACCTGTAAGCTGGTTTTATCTGTAATCCAACTATAAAAATTCTGCTACTGTAAAACACGAGTATCGTTGTATAAGAATACTTTTAATAACATTATCCTGTTGTAGTTTCCGTCCGTTCGCATTTTACAGCGATTGTAGTTTCAAATGGCTTACCCGATGTAAATGTTTCTCGTTTTAAATAACGACTACGCGTAGTGTACACGTGTACATAAATGTGTATGTACGATTGAAGCACAAAAAGTGGAATGAACTTTACGTATGTGTAGTGGTCTCGAAGAGTTGGGCGAGGTCGGTAAAATCCGTAATTACCCGAGAATTTAACGGTAGGAACGTGTCACTTTAACGGCCAATAACGAAGTCAAAGTGAATCGTAAAAGGCTAAGAGTAAAGGAAAAAAAAAACAATTGGGCACTTGATGCGCATTCCTGAAATGTTTTCTGTTACTACGTCGAAATGCAGCTAAGCCATTTTTTTAATGAGATCGAACTTTTAACTTTTATGAGATTCAATAAGTAATTTCAATCGCGTGCAGTTCCACTGAATGTTAACTAACTTCGAAATATCCTGAATGCACAGCTGCATTATTAAATGTAAAGGATAATACGTATGCAACCATAAAGTACTTTTTTGATCTATATCTTTCATATGATAGCACAGTAATTTGATCTTATTTGTACGGTTCATCCAATTACTCGCTCGCGTAACGTTAAAATTCACCAATATAGCTCGCAGCGGATCTGCCAGTCGTACAATTTAATCAGTGGTGGTCACCAATTTAAAACTAATCTCTAAGGAAACAAAGCTCGCGCGCAGCACAAAAATAGTCTAATTCCATCGTACATTCCGAGTCATAGTGTCAGCTAGCTCGACACTCAAATTCAATTACACTTATCTAGTAAAATAAGTGCGACGAGCAGCAGCAACGGGGGTGTATAAGCAGACCCGCAGTCCGCAAAAGTGCGGCGTGCGCAAGGAGATCTTTATCTTGGAATAAGCTATCCAATTATTCTCTCACTCTACGCTTCGAGCTTCCGAGTGTTTGCACAGGCGAGTGAGGCCGCCGCCGTCCCCACCTTACCGCGTACTTTTGCGAGAATGACGAGGAATAAGGAGCCGAGATGGTGGGGCAAGAAGAAGTTTCCTCGAACTTCTTCTTAACCTCGCGCATTTAGACCACAATAAATACAGACAGATTAAATGGTTTATCTGACAATAGCAATTATAGAGGACGTGGGAGACGGCTATAATGAAATTTTCCAGGAGCACCCAGCTCGTCCTTGATCTCCATCCCCTCTTTCTTCCTCTGTGTATATATGTGTGTATATAACTTGGCATGAGAGCCTATCGAGAAACTTCAATTCCTCTTGGGAAAGAAGAAAGAACGAGGAGTATCTGGATCCCCGTATAACTATATACGTCATTGGCAAAGAGATATAAGAAAGAGTAGGGGAAGAAGCAGAGCGAGACAGAGAGAGAGAGAGAGAGAGAGAGAGAGAGAGAGGCGGCGGCGCACTCGTGGATCAAGGAATCGCGAGAAGGAGCTCATGCGGCCCCAAGCGCGCTTTATTCGAATAAGTAAACTCCTTTCGGGCCGCGACCAGTAGCGAGAACGAACGAGACCTTGCGCTCTCGCTTCCAATCCCCGGGAGGTACCAGACTTTACCTCCCCACCTACAAAGACAGAACGAGAGAAAAGCGTTTTTCGCTCTCTCCTCTCTCTTAAAAAAAAGAAAAGACTGAAAAAAGAGGAGAGAGAGAGAGGGAGAGAGACCGAGGAAAGGCATTTATTTAATTTTCAGCCAGGCCGCGTTTTATTTTTATCCGGACTTTATACACTTTACTGATTAGCCTTGTGCGAGGAGACTGAGAGAAAGGGAGAGTTGCAGTGCACAACACGCCCCATGAAGCTTGATTGGGCCAGAATGGCTATGGAACGAGAGAGAGAGAGAGAGAGAGAGAGAGAAAGCAGCGCAAGAGATACAGTTTCAGGGTTTGCGCGTGGGTGGTACTCTTCCCGTGTGAGCAGAGAAGGGCGACTGCCGAGAGGAGAAGCAGCAGTAGCAGCAGATATAGAGAGGTTCGTCTTATCCTCGCGAAAGAGCTGATACGAGCCGGGGATAGAGAGATCTAAGCCCGCCATCACCGGAATTGCCTCGCGTTTTCCTCGCTGCTCCTTCCCCCAGCCGCAGCCACCACACGCTATATCTCCTCCGCCGACGACGCGCGAGCTTACAATATTCCAGCCGCCTTTTATTTTTCTCTCGGTGTGCTCGTCCACGCCTGTACCCTGGGTGGCTGCTCACTTTGCCTTGCCTCGTTTTGCTTTGCATTGTAACCCGAGTATACGGGTTGGACTGCGAGGATGTGGGCTGAGGGTTATTCGGAAAATGTACAGGAGTTGTGGTTGTATATTTATTTTTGAGATTTTAACGAATTGAAATAGTACAAGATGATGTTTTAAAATTATCAATCGCATATTCTTTATATCATGCGACGATCGAAATGCCGTACTTACCAAAGTCCCCAAAGCCACCCTCATATGTACTCTGAATCCATACAAATGGTAGCCAGTTATAAGCTATAGGTTCACTGTTACTTTCCAATCCCAGAGCAATTAATTTAGCCATTTCATGCATGAGCCCCGAAAACTGTTTTAAAAAGTCTTCTTAATTTACTTTAAAACTCTACTGCGCAGCTAGTCTTCTGTTTACTTTTTTCATCCCCTCTAGGTCGGGATTTAGTTAATAGGCGCCTCGCTCCCGCGTAGCAGTGACAAAAGTAGGACCCGAGACAAAATCCGCGTTAAATTCTTTGTTTCGTTGCGCGAGTTAAGCGCGACCGAAGTTTCTCTCTCGCCTTCCCACTCCCACACCCTCCCTCTCTCTCTCTCTCTCTCTTTCTCTCTCGCTCTCTCGCTCGCTAGCTGCTGCTTCTACTTCAACGGCAAGGCACAAGTCATTCTGATTTTTCTCGAGGAAAGAATTCCGTGCGAACGAACAAAGTCCGTATCCGACAAGTGCGCGCGCAGGGAAGTTTTCGACGTGGAAGAGGGATGCTCTCCTTCCGTCATTGCGAATAGTTTTCCCCGTCCCTTCTGAAAACGACAGGCGAAACGTTGGGAGAGAGAGAGAGAGAGAGAGAGAGAGAGAGATAGAGAGTGGGAGAGTGGGAAAAGAGAAAAAGGAAGAGAGGGAACAAGGTGGAGGCGGATGAGGAGACCTAAGGATTGAGCGGACGCAAAAAGAGAAAGGGGAGTCCGAGTTACATTTTCCTTGTGTCTGGCCTGGACTTCTTTGCCGCTATTTATTTTCCTTCTCAGTGCTCGGTTATTTTCGAGTAGTTTTCAAAACTCTTGCTTCGCACAATGGGTTTGTATAGTCTGTTTTTGGTAATTGTGATATGACTCTATATAGTATTACCAAACACAAGTATATTCTTCATCATTAATGCGCACAATATCACGATTACTCAAATTAATAACTGCAGCCATACTTTTGAGTGTGCACTTGTTTTTATAGGCAGCATCTTTATGATTTACGTATACTACTCTTTCGTACCATATAATATATGTTGATATAATGACGATAAAATATGTCAACAATTTCACGTATTAATTTAATGCAAAACTCATACAAAATTATTGCTATAATAAAATCTTTATTGACTCGTTAATAGGATTTTCTCAGTAATCTGCCAACATAACATTATAACGTCAAAAATAAAGGCCGTACAATTTCACAACTTGTCGCAATCCTACTTTCACCCAGTAAGATCGCAATAATTCTTTCAGAAACTAAATACTCTTATGAAACGCAAGCTGACACGCAATGCTACATTTAACTTTTGCACAGTACCGGTGTGCACATCATTTTATTCAAAACACATTAAAACGATCAACAGGCGCTGGGGTAAACGCTAATGGGCCGAGCTCGCGCACCCCCGAGCGTAAGGTGGCATTTCATTATGGCGCTTTATCGTTTCTCATTGACGCGAAAATAAAGTCACACCCCCCGCGAACTTCTCATCCTCGAACATTCAGCGGCTCTTCCACATGACAAACGCGTATGAAAAACTCGCACTCCGAATATAAACGAAACACGATATATACGCGGAGAAAAAGAGAGCGAAGGGTGGTTGGTATGTACATACGTCGCTCGTAAAATCAAGCAGATTCGCTCGAGGGACAGAAAAGTGTGTATAGAAAGAGAAAGCAATACAGTGAATGTGTATGTGTGCGTGTGTGTCTTCTCTTTCTCTCTTTTTATACTTCCTCCAGTACTACCCGCTCCCTTCATCGCAGTGCTTTTTATCCCGATAAACCTCTTGGCGTTTACCCCTGGTCGTTCCGTGCATCACCGGTGGCTGGAAAAGAGAAAAGAGAGAAGAAAAAGATAGCGAATGGCGGCGATACTCGTGTGTGTATTGCACGTATGGGTGTGTATAGGAGGTAGTAAAGTCGGGATTTGTTGGTCAAGGACGATTAGATTGGTCGGGATGCGTATATAGCAAGTGCCCGAGAAGCGAGAGATTGAGGTGTGCGTTTACACAGGATATATATATATATGTGCGTGTATGAAATGGTTGATAAATATGTAGATTCACCGACAATACAGGAGAATCAGAAGGTTTGCACAATGAGCCACGCGATAATTGACGAGTTTTGAGATAATAATGTGCCCCTTGATACGCATTAAATGTAACGTTAATCACTCTATTATGCCATTATCTTTTGCGCGCTCTTTTGTAGTTATAAAGCGACCTTATTGTATGCGAGATTTCATTAATGGTGCATGAATTATATTAAATTTTTTAAACGTAAAATTTATACCCCACTGGACACGTTGAGAGAGACTTTATCGATTTAACCGACCGAAGCTTCATTCACATTTTTTCCCTTTAGTGCCATACATGTGGAAATTAATTTGAAACGTTGCAAAATACGGGTTCAAATTTGAGAAACGGTGAAGCTATTTGATGGAGTTTATTTTATACGCGTTTTTTCATGAGCAAATATTTAGTATAGAGTTTTTCATCACTGCTATACTTCCCCAAAATGAATATTCAATTTAAAAACGTTCCGTTAGATCGTGAACTTCCGCTTAATTAGTTGTAGTCTATAAAAAGATATATTTCAAATTTTTTGTCTTATGAAGTGTATGAAATCGAAAAATTTTTTCTGAAAAACAAATTTGTACATAAATTATTTATTGAATTGGCTAAAATTAATCAAATGCATGGGCCCGAGTGAACTAATTTATCGTGTATCCTCTTTCTCTCCGTGACAGACGACATCATGAACATGAGCTCCAAGCTAAACACGAGTAGATAAACAATATATCAACATTTTCCCGTGCCATCAAAAATTCTCAGTGCACTGTATCGTGTGCTACGGCCATAGCCAGTGTCGGTCTCTCCTGCAACGTAGTGGGATGAGGCTTCCGAGGTTGCTTGGCGACTCTGACCATTCATATTTTATCTCCTCTCTCCCTCTCTCCATCTCTTATCAATTTCTTTACTCTACTCGCGCCATTTTTCACGAGCTTCCTCCCCCGTTTTCTCCCTCCCTCTGGTCGACTTTTTTCACCAGACCTTCCGCCACCAGCGCCAACATGTGTGCGCTACTGCCTCTATCTGCAATTTTTTCGCTCGAAAAAGTTGGCGTGAAAAAAAAAAGCCGGGAAGGGAAGAGGGAAAAGATAAGAAATCGTTAAGCGAGGCCGTCGACGCTGACGCATTTTTCCTCGTGTATACTGACCTACGATTTACTCTTTCTCGCTCTCTCCTTTTCCGTCTAGGAGACTCATCCTCAAACCGCTTTTCCCCTGCTGTATTATTAATTGCTCTCGTTTGGAGCGATGGAAATGACCTCTTTGTTCAAAAGAGATGGGGAGAGAGAGAGAGAAACAGGGAGAAGAGAGAGAGAGAGTCAGAGAGAGAGTCAGAGAGTGTATATCGCGAGAGTTTCGCGGCGAAGATCGGTTCGGTCGCCTCTTTGGAAAAACAAGGGGCGAAAAGTTCCGCTGATCTTAAGGGTCCCTTTGTCGAGTCACAATGGAGCCAACTTAATGGCTATATCCTGTCGAGGAATCACCTATCTTCTCTCTTCTCTCTTCTTCTGTCCTTTAGATTTCGTGGGTGGACGTAGTTGTAAGTTCAAAAACTCGTTTACTCGGTTAAGCGTCTGCGATTTGTGCATTCAATTTCAACCTTGCATTAGTAGATATGTTACAGCGCTGTATATAGAAAAGAAGCAAAAACATTAATTTTGTGTTTTGAATCTATCCGAATTTATGAAAATGTGTTTATCTTTTTTTGTTGCAGATGGTGACAAGGACAAAGAAAATATTTGTTGGCGGGCTGTCTGCGCCAACGACGCTGGAGGACGTCAAAAATTACTTCGAACAATTCGGCCCGGTAAGTGTTACTCAGAATTTCTGTTACTAGCTATAGTACGTAAAATCACGTCGATAAAACGAGCTGGGCACCATTGTATAGCTGCAGTGTAACAAAAGAAAGATAATGATTTTTCATATATTGCAAAAAGGTTTTAGTATCTGTTCGAATAATTTTATAAGCTCACTTGTATTTATCACACTAAAAGGATTTCAAGTATGGACTTAACTTTAACGAGAAAGAGTTATCTGCTCAAAATTAAAATTAACGAATAATGCAAACGATACAGTTGTAACTACATAAATATCCTTCACTACCGAAATCAAACTGAACGATTCTTTTCGCGTTTATGTTTGAATCGGACAATTGATAATTTATTCCGACGGTCTAACACTAGCTATATATTCGTTGACATACATGCTAATTGGCAGCATTGTAATAACTAATGGAGTTTTTATCAGCCAATATAATATTACAATACTGTGGCTATTTAACTTCCAAATTTTCAATCAACTATTTATTTGATTTTATACTACGATACGTATAAAATTACAAATTTGTACAACTACATTGTTAACAGAAAGAGCTGCAGGTTTATTTTTCAACGATGTGAGTGCTTGATAATGCATTGCACGTATAGAGATCAGAAAGTTATTAGCTGTCAGAAGCGCATTAAGTGTACAGGTAGGACACGATGATCGCCTGCGCTACCATCAATACACGACCCTTTATTGATGGATCGCTATACATCGAACTCAGAAAGCTTGAGTGCGAGTCTTGAGATTTGAAAGGGAATACACTGCAACACGTAATTGAGTCTTTTGAAACAGTAGGTACTCGGAAAGCTAGGGCGCGATGGAAGTACTTGGGTCTATAATTAGGAATTAATACCGCTATGTGTGGTGTATGGTTAGTGCGAATTATCGAATATCGCGCATTTCCACCTAATAATTGAGTGGGATTTCCACTAATTAGAGATTCTTATATTGAAATTAATGTGCTACAGACGTCGCTATTCGCGTTATTCAGTAATTAGTGTAATTAGGAAAAGTGAAGGAATCTTACCGCGCTCTCTTTATTTCCCAGAACGTAGTCACGAATAAAGTAGCAATAGTATTTCTTTCGATGATGAAAGGACGTTTGCGCTGCCAACATTATCATTGCAATTGTTATTATAAATTGAGCAGTTGACAAAGAACTTTAACATCTTATTTTCTCTTGCCTAGTAATATTAATTTATATCGCTGAATATATAAACGATGTTATAAATAACGCGTAAGTCGCAACAGCATCTCCGCTTACAGTCAGCATCATTGTTCCACTAATACGAGGCGTCGATAAGATAACGTTAAAACGTTGTTAAACAAAACGTGCGAGAAGACAGTTCCGGTTAATTCCGTCGGGTCGAGCATAAAAAGTTTCAAATTTCCGCGCAGTACAGTCTCTCTCTCTCTCTCCTTTCTTCCCCTCCGAACCTTTTACCACAGCCACCCAACCACAATACGAGCGCCGTGACCTACATGCGTGCCGAAAGATAGGATCCACGCTATCAGTCGACTCCTCGGTCTCCTTCTTCTTCCTCAACATCTTCGGGCACAAAAAGGAACCCGTGTATATACCCTCCCACACACATAGACGCAAGCACTTATGGCTGCTCTCGCACAATCTCCGTCATTTAGTCTTGCTCCGGGAGAAGAGAGGGAGAAAAAACACACTTCTGTCAATATATACGCGCGGTCCGAGATTTTCTCTTGACGCTCTTATACGCACCTTCGTCTCGGCCGCCTCCATCGCGTAATTCGAGGTTCCTCGTAACCTTATACCTATCGGCTTTTTGTCGCTGTCCTCTCTTCCTCTCTCTCTCTCTCTCTCTCCCCCTCTCTCTCTCTATCTCTCTATCTCTCTATCTCTCTCCTTCCAACGCACCATCTCGCTCCTTTATTTTCTTTTTATTTCGTTCTGGCCGCGTGCGCGAGCTCTTTCATTTTCCTTCCTTCTTCTCTTCTCCTCCTCCTCCTCCTCCTATACACACATCACAGCGATTCGTATCTACTGCTCGTGTGCACTGTACATGTATAGTATATATAGTCACCACTGCCTCGATTCTCTGACTCTCTCTCTCTCTCTCTCTCTGTCTGCCGGCTTTGAGCCACGCCACTGGCATTCCGAACATCCCCCCGCAAGACCATATATATACATGTACATATAAGGTATATATGCGGCGAGACATGAGGAAGACCGCGAGACTCCGATAAAGCTAATGTTATTGCTAGCAATGCATTACGCTTTATTTGTATTGGCTGGGATTCTATTGGCCGGCTTGGGGCATATACGTTCGGAACTGGAAATTCGAAAAATTGTGGACGCATGCGTAGCTTTTATATATATATAAGCACACACACACACACACACACACA
>UELU01126382.1:0-19607 GCA_900490025.1 Megastigmus dorsalis
CCTTTATCGTGGCGCAACTATTACTCGCCTTGAGGGACAACATAGATCCCGCGATGGTGCAAATCAGTATACTTCGTGAGGGAGATCAGGTAACCTCTCCCGTAGCGCTACTTCTCTGCTTCGAAGTTCAACAGTTATCCCTCAATTTTATCAGTGTGTATATAAGAATGAATTATGAAGCTGAATACTGCAGCTACAACCTGTGCAGACTCTGAGGTATAAATACAAAATTATTAAACTATGGTATATATGAGATGGGTAGATTATATTATAGATTTCTCTGTCGTATATGCATATCATACGTCGTCATGTATGTGTAATCATCATACCTAAAATATTATTATTGATCATGCATGGCATTATGTATATGATATAAGATACGGAACGATATGCACATACAACTCGACACTGTACACATGATCGTACACAAAACACAACATTAAAATGTTTGTTTGCGTAAGCGAGGTGCATAGTGAATAACTCATCATACCTAAAATATTATTATTAATCATGAATGGCATTATGTATGATGCAAGATACAGAACGATAGGTACATCCAACTCGAAATTGTCTGTTCATCATTTCTACAGTATTTTGAAAGCTAATGTCAACACTGTACTACTGAAAAATCGTTTGAATAGTATAGTTTTGTCAATATTCAGTAAAGTGCAGTAGGAGTAAATAAGGTATATAAAATTTTTTATGTTTTACAATTGTTTTACATTTGAGGAAATGTAGATACAAGCAGAACTTGAAACATGCTATAGCAGTACAAGTTTGCACTGCTCCGAATACACTACATGAACTCAGTAAAAATTTATTTAAATTCTATTTTAGAATATCAAATAATGCTATTGTATCACGTTATTTTTTTCGTCATTCTTCAAAATATTTGTGAAATTAAAAAAATATTATTCAGGCGTATGAATCGACAGAAAATTTTCTATGTATAGATTAATGAATTTTGACCATATTCAATGTGCTTAGTACTTAAAGATGCGACTTTATCGATCTTGAAAGAACCAGAGATAAATAGCAATTTCTTAATGCTTGTGACGTTTCCAAGGTTTACAAAATTATACCTTCCTCTTGAGGCTTAACTTTGTACTTCGAATTATCTCAGTGTGCGGTCTTGTCTTATTTCTAATACGTTAAGTAATGTATTCTTGATGTATTTTATGTGTGTGAATTTATTTGTATAAGTAAAAATGTATGTAATTTAATGTAACAATAAATAATAATAAAATTCTAAGTCTATTGCATTGTTAAACTGAGAACAGTAGGACTATCCTGTGCAAAAGGAAGTATGCGTTATCTTAAACGAATAAATTTTAGAAACAGATAGTTATACTTCCTGACTGCAGTATGTTAATACACTGTAATTTTGAAACTCACTCCTGCACTTTTAAGAGTTTGAAGGTACTTGAAATCTAATTTTACCTAAAACGTTCGAAAAGTAACGCGAGAAATCTTGCGTGATTAATGCATATCCACAGTTTATATGAAGATTTATGTTATATTAGCAATTTTACGGTCTACCTTAGCCGGCTATCTGTACCCCCCTCTACTCTCGACTAGCAAACTTTATTTTCCAAATCCATCAGTTTTCTAAATTAGAAAACCGCCTTGAGTAACTTCAGCTCATCTTTATGCACAACGAGACTATTACATGTTTCCAAAAAATAGGTCAGCATTACATACAAGTTTTTATTTTTAATTTACACCTTAAAATCTTTTTCATTCTGCAGTGCATCGCATCAATGTTTTTTAACGCCAAACGCATCTCGAAAAAGCCATTTCCAACTTGTTCGTGTGACGCAAACACTTTCATTTCGAGAAATCCTGCCACTCCCATTGGAACCTACAAATCAGCCAAACGAATAGTCCCTCTGGTCGCAGTGTGATTACTTCTAAAGATCTTTACATGCTTCGAAATAGCAACGAATGAATCGCCCAGACGCACATTCACCAAGAAGAAGGAGAAGACCGTAACAACGACGGATAACGCGAGCATCGACTGAGGAAACGAATATATACACTGTGCTACTGATTTAAGATAGAACGCTGCAGAACGCGGTTTTCGAATTGGCCCCTGTCAAAGCAAGAAGCTGAGAAATATTTTAGCTGGTCTCGTATCACTTGCATTGTAAATGCACGTTAAATAGAGAAAGAAAGGGGCGGAACTGTCAAAGAGAATGTGCACGAAAATATTCATGATGCAGAATTAGACAGCTTGAGCGTAAGTACTGTAGAATTCAACGGTCTTTTCGAGTCCTCGACTTTAAAATGAACTGACTAGAGGACAAGATTTTTTAAAGTATAAAAATAAATACTCTCATTGAGCATTTAGGTCAAGCTTAATAATAATGTTCACCCATTGTGATGCGACAAAACTTAAAAATCCAAATGTAACTAACATTAGAACTCAAATCAAGTGAAATACGTTGTATTAACAACTAGCGCTGGCTTCTAGTGTGAAGTCGAACATCACGAAATCGCAGAGGCAGGTCAGGACGATAGAACTATGACGATAGATGAAAGAGCTCGGGTGCAACGGAACAAAAGGAAAATTCGGCGGGTTCATTTGAATTCTGTGCTCGCGGGAATATTCGCGCGGGCGTGTGTCCGATTCCGAACGGGCGAGAGAGAAGAGAGAAGAGAGAGGAAAAAGAAGTAGAATTAAATCTCTCACTGGTGCGTCGGTTCGATACTCTCTCTCTCTCTCTCTCACTCTCACTCTCCTGTGTGCGCCGAATTTTATTCCGCAGCTTGCGAGCGCGCGCAGACTCTAAAAACGACGCCCTGCGAAATTTATGAGAGAAAGAAAAGGGAGCGCGGTGGAAGGGGGAAAGGACAGGGGCGAACTCTATACTGCATCAAAATTGCATACCGCGAGGTCTCAGCGCTGCGCGGATGATGAGAGAAAAAATGACTAGGTCGGGATATGGGCTTTAAAGTGTCGCCGAAATTTATGGGAGGCTCGGCCGCGCTCGTTAACGGTAAATCGATTTATGGACATTATTAAAGCGCGGTGCTGGACTCTCTCTCTCTTTCTCTCTCTCTCTCTCTCTCTCTCTCTCTCTCTTTGCGAATGATTTCTGTTTGTGTATTCTCCGCCGCTTTGTTTATTTTATTATATCACAGGATCTTATGCAAATTAGGGTCACGCTGCGGGTTGCTCAAAAAACCCTATATATATTTTTATTAGGTATGTTTTCAGTTTAACTGTTGACATATTAATTTCCATTAAGTTTGAACTTTCTCTAAAATTGTTGCATTAATTACTTCTTGAGAAATATCTCTATACCTATGTATAACTGAACCCTTTTTTTCGAGCTAAAAAATAATTATATATCATGCACTAGACGAGTAAGCGTAAAAAAGTAAGTCAAATAAATCGATACAAGTGTATTAAAACAGTATCGAAGCATGGTCTTGTAAATGAAATTATATTCTCACATTTAAAATACACACTCAAGACATAAAATCAGAAAATTAATTTCGCAGAAGCGTTCACTATATACTCCAAAGGCTTTCCAATGCCAGCTAAAAAAAGCTCTCGCATAAAATTTGTAACACACGTATATACACTCCGAAATTCTTTTCCACCGGCAGAAGAAAAATGCACAGAAGCGGGAAAACTTTATCACTCGATCCTCTCGTTTCCTGTGCTATTCGCAAATCGCGATACTTACCAGAGACGCGCAGGCATGAGTATATGTTTCAAAAACTGCTTGCCATGTTTCTTTTCTGGTGGACCGAGTCTGTTTTTTTTTTTTTTTTCATCTCCCCCGTATAGGTGTTGTGCATACATTCCGCACATATAACCATGAATTCCAATGAGACCCAGTAAACAGCTGCGAGACGTTCGATATGTTTAGGCAACAGCAGCAGCAGTAGTGGCGGCTGTAATCACCATCAAAAATGCATCTTCATCCCGGCGCGCGGTTAGAGAGAAAGCTGCAGCCGTTGCATCGAATCGATTGCTTGGGTCATCGTTACAACAACGTTTCGCTTCGATGGAGCCTGAGCGTGATGTTGCGCTATGCTCGTTGCAATTGTTTTCTACTTAGGCTTACAGCTGTGCTATAGGAATCATTAATAAACATTTGTACATCGCGAGCGTTTTGATAAACAGAAATAAGAAAGCAATAACATGTGATGTTCAGTGGTAGTGTTTAAATGAGATCGCTTGTGGATGGGTTACTTTAAGCGAAGGTATACAGTAAGTGCTGCATGCTCCACCGCTACCTTAAAGCTACTATGCTAAAGATGATAGAAATACGTGAGCATAGAGGGGTAGAAAGTAGAAAAAGCCTTGCAACCTAAACTTGAAAAGATGTGGTATCATTTCAGTGCATACATTTGAAATTGAGAAATCTTCAATGCCATTTCTTATAGCTATCGATCGGTTGGTATTCCTAGAAGGAAATTTACCAAATATTACATTTCAAAATAAAATGTTTACGATCAAATGTCATTTAAATACAAAAATAATAATTAGATCTCTTCGTAGAATCCGAAACCTCCGTTCGTGCGCAATTCCAATTAATTATACGGCGCTAAGAGAAACGTTTAATCGAAATCTGGCAGACATTAACGACCACGGGAAAGTAGTCATAAAAGGATCGCGTAATTATCGTGATAACCTGCAGGAAAGTGGTAAAGCATCCAGCGCTGCGTTGCACTCACCAATTACCCAAGGATAACGCAAACAAAACCCTTTACACAGACGCACACTCGAGGCTTACGCAACTTATCATCTCGTTGATTAACGAAGCAATTGTACGCTTGATATATCTCCGTTCTCTATCGCAATCCTAATCGGAAAAGGCAAACAATAGAGATGAATTTGGTGTGGGGATGGGTGTACGCAGGGTCAACAAACCCTTAAAAAGTAAATACACAGGACCAAAGCAGACCTGCTCGCTCACATGGCAATGAAAGCGTCCTCCTGCGACCGATAAAGGACGTCCTTCCCTTCTTTTTTTTCTCCTTCCTCCTCACCTTGTATCCAAAAAGTGGATCCATTTCCCCTACTTCAACTCTCGAGGGTGACATTCGGATACATATATAAGATATCTTAGCTCCGAGATGGGCGACACTTCTTATTTTTTTTCTTCGCAGCTCGTATCGAGAACGTTTCGCGAATTTATTAATAATGTTCATGCGGCGATTATTTATTGCCACCGATATGAGAAGCTCGAGGTTATTCATTTATGGGAAAATGGTTTATCTTTACTTATTATTATGAAAATGTAAGCATCGAACTGCTTAATCTCGTCCGAAAAGAGGAAGAAAATGTGAGAAAATTTTTTGTTCATTCCATCGAATCGAAAGATTGTTTAGCATATAATCCAATAATGTTCATTTCATCGTGACAGTGATAAATTATTATAAAGTTTATATAGATTAAACTGAAATTACTAGAATTCCAGTCTGTACACGAATTCCCGTACTTTGAACAATGAAACATCGACACACACAGTCCGCAGACATTTAGTCATCAAATTTACATACACACACGCGCTATCTACCGAAGCATATATATTCTTCCTCAATCAACTACTTCGTGAGTCACGGGCGCCGATATCTCTCTCGTTTCTCTCTTTATTTCCTTCCTATATATAATTCTACCCCACCTGCAGGTTCTCTGTACATATCTATATACTCCTATATAGACGCTCGTTTCCTCTTCCTTCGTCAGAAGTGAGTGAGAGGTAGGTGTGCTGTGCTGTGTGCGAGAGATAGAGAGAGAGGGAGAGATAGAGACGAGCGACGGGGCGTGTGTCTTCTTCCCGATGATTCGATTCCGATGATTCGAAAGGTGGCTATAGTTTCCCCCGACTTCATCTTCCTGGGCTTCTCACGGGTCTTTCGGGATGCCCGGCACGTTTCGCTCCTCCCTCGACCATCTTGAATTTTATGGACACACGCTAAAAAGGGAAGAGGGGAGAGAGAAAAAGAGACATACGTATAGAGAAAGAGAGAGAGAGAGAGGAAGAAGCAAAAACACGAGGTCGCGAAAGTTTACGTATCGCAGGTATAAGGGATGGATGAATGTAAGTAAGTACAGAGGATCGGCTTTTTCCGTTTTGACTTTTTCAAGACTTTGTGGACGAGTTGTAAATAGAAGATGGTAAGTTTAACGACGAGTTTGCGGAAGAAAACGAAGTTGACGTATTGACGAGTGTAATTAGTTGAATTGATTAATTGATTGCACTCGCCGCCGTGCACTGATTGAAAAGGAAAGTATTGAAGTTGAAATTGAAGATTAAATTCCTTTTATTAAATCTCTAACGTAAGTAAACGAATCTACAGAAAATACCGCTAGTCCGTAACTTTTGTAATGAAAAACCACTCAACTTGAATCAACATTAATTATCGCAACAGAATCGCACTATCAAGATGTAAATGAAAAAAAGACTGTTGAATTATACTACGACAACCTTATGTTTAAAGCTCGCGTCTATTTTATTAATTAAAAACCTGTGCTGTTCGTCTATTCTTGTGTCAATATCATACACGAAGAGTCGCGTATACGGTGTGCAAATAATGTTCGCAAAACAAATATTTCCCTTCTGGCTTCTGAAATCAATAGATTAGAATCACTAACGAACGAACTTAGTACATAGTTATTACTCGGGACTGCACGAATAATAAAATCGATGTAAGGTTAAACATATATACACAATAGAGGAAGAATCAATTATAATAGGCAGGCTGTAATCACGGCAATCATTGAATTAATCTAAAGCGGAATTCAATTTTCAGCCTAAACAAAAACTTACCAAGATATTAATACAAGAAAAATGACTGAACATAAGCAGCTAGACCTATAATTTATTACTATACAGAAACGACGATGATGAAAACATTGTTCTTAAAAAGTTTCACGTTATAACGAATACATCCCTCGGGCTGAACGATTTCCTTATATGAATAATAAATATAACGTTCTTGGAAAATCATTCTGCACTCGGTGAGTAAACGGTTGGCAGTCTGAGTAACTTAAGCTACATTAATACGAGGCTCGTCAAGTCGACGCTTTTGCGCCAAAATTTTCTCAACAAATTTCGAGCCGCTAAATTGATCAACAAAAGTTTAGAGTTGCGCGCAAACTTTCTTTACTTACATGATACCAACCAAAGTAAGACATGCACCGCTAACTTCACTTTCTGATTAAAAACACAGGAATGTAGAATATCCTTGATATTCGATATTAAACGCATTGAAGCCGTTGGAAATCTTACAAAGATTAATACAGGTTAGGTAATAACTAGTGATTTTAATGAGCAGCGACCAACACACTCGGAAAATGCATACAGCCCCAGGTTAACAATTCATCCGGCGGGTATTCGAGCATCGATACATTCAATATAACAGGCTTGAGCCAATAGAAAATTACATAGTTCCGCGTCGGCATTCGGTGCACGTAGACTCTGCGAGCGCATATATTAATTTGGCCTGCACGCGCAGAGGGAGCGAGAGATATAGAAGGTCCAGTGAGTTACCAAGTCGCTGCCCGCGGATAAATTTCGAAACTACAACCCCCCGCCGCGTACGTCTGCAGGCGAAAACTTGGACCGAGTCTACGACGATTATCCCGCGCTACTCTCTGACTTGATCCGATTAAAAAATTTGACCCGCCGTATTTACCACTGCTTTGGCGCATATCTAACGAGTACTGAGAATTTTCTAATGTTATTACCGAGTTTATTACGGTGGAGACCGATACAATATGCAGTGTAGTCGCTCTTAGAATGCATATAAATTCAAATCTTTTGTTTGACTTCTATTGAATTTAATACTTTTTGAATAAATGAAGGATTTGGAATATTAAATAATACGAGGGATGAGATAAAATAATGGATTAATTAAAATTTTTCCGCCGCTGGGCAAGAGAGCGTAGAGTGATTGCGACGTGGAGAAAAGTTTGACTCTCGCGCCAACAGTTCGCCACGGCCAAAACGCATATGCTGCAACATATACATATACCTGTTCCGACTTTCTCGCCTTCAAACTTACTATAAACTCTCTACATCAGCTGCATAAGCAGTTTTCCCTACATTTTTGTTTCGCATTTAACAATTATTAAAATTATTCAGTATTTCGTATATTGTTGCCTTTAGTCTACTTTAATAATTTTGTTACAGCTTTTTTAGACGTCGTAGAGGAGGCAAATTCCCCATAGAGGAATTTATGTAATAAAAATTATTTTTTTTTAAATTTTAAATTTTTCTTTTCTTTTTAATTAAATAGGACTGATGAAAAATTTACTTATATATAATTTAATCTCTTATTTATTTATTGCGTAGTCCTTATATTACCTATTTTTAAGAATAATTGGTTAATGTGTATTTATAAATTGATGTTAAAATTAATTAAATATTAAAAGTATTGTTAACGTAAATCACAAGATTAATTTTTGAAATATTTATCAGCTAAAAAGATGTATGTAGTTTTAAGAAAAGTGTGTTTTCTATTCATTAAAACTTCTTGCGTGATTCTTGTATTAGGTTTAATAATGTAGATTTTAAGGGTGAGATTATTATGATTGAATTTATTTATGAATATATAGAATATAGAAATAAACTTATATTTTTCAGCTTAGCAAATACGGTTTCTTCTATTCAGGTTTGGAAGGCAACATATATTCCAAAATATCTGTACGTAATAGTAAACACTCATGCAAACCTATACTTTTACAACTTTAACAACAAGTAAAATTGAGAATATACGTGCACCAATTTCGTACGCCATTTAACGGATAAAATAACAATGCAGAATTATGCAGCATGGCTGCACATGAGTATGCCGTTACCTTAACATTATCTACTGCTCTGGATTTAACACCTCGAGCTTAAAATTTAAATAGGAAAACTTTCGATGCTGTTGCATTTGCTAATTTTCGAAAATCAATTTTAAATAATTAAACGATTTCGCCGGTTCACCAACTCTAACTTTAGAAATGATGTAACGAATCTAAATAATGCAAAGCCTACCTTATTTCCTTTAAAGTGTTAAATGATGAGTGATAGTGCTCAATTATACCTCAAACGTTACGCATTCATCATCGTCAATTGATAATGGCCAGTATTATAAGTATGGATCGAAAGGCTTTTATTTTAATATCCTGTGCCTTACCATTACAATAAAGCAGATAGGTATATTTGTATAACTGTGGATATTTCTTATCTAAACAAAAGTAAATGAACAGGCACATGATCGCGTGCGCCGTCGTCCTCTTTTACCTCCTCCTACATACATATATATATATATATAGATAGATGAGAGTCGAGGTTTCTCTAATCCTCCATGCTTTGGCCCGATAAAGTCTTCGGGGGATTTCCGTTATACAATATGAGATAGCGCGCGGAGAAGGAGGTGAAGGTGTAGGAGGACGGCTTCGATGGAATTATGGCGAACGTGCCCGGGAAACCCGATATACCCAAGGTGTGTAGCGCTGAATATTGAAAAATATTTCACTGAGGATGGGCTTTGCTTATATATGGAATGAAATAACGTGTCTTACTCTATATCCATCGGTTTGACGTGCGTCTGGATATATATATATATACACTTCGAAGGGGTTACCGATCCGCGAATGACTCTCAATTCAAAATTGAGAAATTTTACACTCAACAGCTTCATTATCCTCGTAAGTGTATTTTGTATTTTCTTCATCATCGAGTGATCTTAATTTCATATCACATTGACCCTCTTCTTAATAAACTATAAAAAAACAAAAAAACTATTATATTCATTATATTCACGCGGAGCGCATCGAAGTATACATACACTAAATGAAAATCGGCACAGCCGAGAGCCGTAAAAAGGAACCAATCTACATGGACCCTATATATATTAAATATCCTACGGGACACATCGCCCGAGACTCGCGCTCCCGAGCTTTTTCCAAAGAACTTTTCCCGCGACGCATACCACACACAATCGTATACACACGTTTATATACATACCAGGATCTCGCGGAATAACAGACGAGTTTTACGGTCGTCGTAGGGGACAATGTGTGCCTCGACTCGCTACCCTCGCACTTCTATCTCGCTCGCACTCACGGCGACTGCGACACTATAGTCCGTCTTTCCGTCGACCGCGCCGCGCTCCCTAGTATAAACTTCTCTCTTTTTTTTTCTTTTTTTTATAGTTTACGCGAGAGTTTCGGCATGCCTCGAAGCAAACTTTATGCGGACGTTTCACCTGGCTAGATTGGCTAGTGCAACCTCCCTCCGCTGCCAGAACCGCATGATTTAGCGTTTCTCTACTTTGGTTCACTTTATACTTTACGTAGCGGAAGGCGCGCCGGCCGCCGTCGTCTTGTCGCGTCGCGTGAGAAATGAAAGAGATTTGCCCATAGCGGCCTGAAGCTCTGGACAACAGCTCGAGTGAAAATTATGGAAATGCTCGTTTTATTAATGTTCCGGGGGATCCCTCGAGTTTTTCGAAAGCGTTTATAAAGTCACGATGACGAATATAAGTATTAACTTTCCGTCGATTGATTTCAGTTTCTTGAAGAATTAGGCATAATCGCAGTTTTATGCGTAAAAGAGTTTGCGAGCAGTAATAAATTCCGCATTTGAAGCCAAAGTATATAAATTTATTTCTCATACAAGTAAATTGTAAAATTGCATTTTCCTGATTTTCTTATTTCAAATCCATTACATGAAATGTATAACCTATTGCAAAAAATCTTTTAACTGTTTAATTGGCTACCTATGACTAAGCAGTTGATATATTCAGTACAAGAATTCAGCACTATCTTCTCTTTTTTTCTAGATACTGTATAAACGTATTTACTTATACAGTGTAACTTCTAAAGCTTTAGTTTTCGCGATGCCGTAATATCTTTTTCCGTGGTCGACATTTCTTTTTGGGATTCTAAATTTGGAATTTTACTTTCAAAGTCACAGCTGCATCTTATTTATATGTATTCTTACTTTTCTTTGTTTTCAGCTATTGAATATTCTCTTTTAAAAACTTTGAAACACTTTTACAATAAGCTCGTGAATCTACTTTTGCGAAATACTTCGTTTTAACCGCTCTGAATATTACTCTTAAAATCTTAATATATGAGTATATGTATATGAGTAATTTTCAATTTCCTTAAAGTTATAAACACTATAATAAATAGTAAGCTGTTATTACATCAGTTGCGTATAATAAAACCATGTAAACACGTAGTTCTTTGCTAATTACGTGCTACTACGTCGAGTAGAATCCTCAAGAGTTTATCTACCAGCTTTATCACTTACTAACTAGTAGCATTATGTTCTTAAGCAGTTTTCGTGGTGTTTGAAGGGTATTTGGTAAGTAAAATTATATGTTGTAACACGCGTTACTACATCGTCAACTAATCTCTTAAAGACGATCAAAATCGACTCTTGCGCCTGTACACTTTTGGAAAACTTTCGCTTCTGAAATGTTTGATGATTGCTTTCGAAAACTAGTTTTACCGCCGGGATTAAATTGTTAATTAAGTAATTGAACAAAAAAAATTCTTTTTTCACAATAATTATTTTTCACACCATCATTTTCTCATCGCAGAGAAAAAACACAAAAGGCAAAATATCATCTATTCCAAATTCCCCCAGTCACATAATCGAATCCCATATAACCAAGAAGTCCTTTAAACAATTCGCACCACTTACAGTGCATACTGTACTTTGGGGTGTCCCCGAACATGCTACGTTTAATGCATCGATGCGAAGCGGAGGTCTGAGCGCTTGCGTTCTTGTATCGCGTATACCCCCGCCCCCAAGCACATGAATTAATTTACGAATTAATTAAGGAAATCGTTTAATTGCGCGGCGCATACGGGATATTCGGATAAGATTAGAGAACGTCGCAAAACCATTAATATATGAATGTCGATACATCTTGAGCTCTGCATAAGTTTGTACAATATTGGAATAATCGAGGTAGTTTTAAATTTAAAGAGAATCACTGGCATCCTTGTGGAAAACCCATTGCGATAAAAGAAACAAACAAAATTGGTCAGAACAAAACTACAAATTATAAATTACTAAGTTCTTTTCATGGATTTCAAGTAAGTAGTGCGGCATATTTGCTGGGACAAAACTGTTGTCTTAGTTATAAATTATATTGGAGTTTGATTGAAAACCGCAACGACAACTTCATCAACGATTACTATTATTTACACTCTAATTGTATTATACTGTTAAATCTATAATTATAAATGTATGCGACATCATTTTCATTCTATGCTTATAAGATAATAAGTGAACTCATGATAATTGTCATTCCTAATAGAGTTTTTATTACGTTTACAGATTAATGTAGGGCGAAACTTTACCGTCCATAAACAGTGACTCTACGAAACGACGACAACAGTTAATAAAAATTTAATGCCCGGTAGTTAGCTCATTTACGAGGAAGTGTGATATGTAATAGCCCAGCGTGTACTATTTTAACGCTATACACGCTGATAGTGCTATCTGTATAGTAAAATTGCAAAGATACAAGTTAACCATCGATCTCTAAATCTGTCACGGAAAATGGTTGTTAATCACGTTTGAAAAATAGACATAGTAAAGATTCGTTATCATTGATGACGTCAACATTAACAACAATATACGTATAGTTAAAAGGCCGTTGTTTAATTAAAATTGCACAAATAGTAATTTCATCTTTTAGGTATATATTAGTAGATTATAAATATAGATTCGTACAAACAATCATTTTTCTAATTTGTTCGTAAGAGAAAATATTTCAATAGTACATATATTGGCATTCTAGTACTGATAATAACCTTCTCTTACGTTTTATTGATCCGATTCAAATTACCAGACAATGCACTTTTTATATTGGTCATAAAAGTATTTACAGCACTGCGAACGAACGTTGAATGTATTGGTGATTTGGCATAAATAAAATAGCAATCCTTTTTTTCCTTTAACTCAAATAAGAATTCTAAGAAAATCCATTTGTGCAAACACAGAATATACAAACATAAATATAACTAAAAAACAGGACTATTATAGCTTAGAACATTTTAAGTACGTATATTTCTTTAATATTCGTATGATTATATCGTGTAAAGGATAATACGTTATGATTTTTTTAACAGCCTTGAAAATACAACATCAAATTTTTAGTTTTAAATAAATTGTTTACTTTTACTCTGTATCGATAATAAAGCTTTATAAACCAATTACTTAAATAAATTATGCTACTAAATTATGTATTATACACGTGGCGTGATATTCGCATCATATTTTTTTTATTTGATTACACTTTCAGCCCTATGACTATTTTCCGAGGTGTTGTAAAAAAATCATAGGATATATATATCTGATTACGCCATGGAATAAAAAATTAAAATCAAAACGCTTCCAATTTATAATAAATAATTGTAAAGATTTAATTAATTAAGTATGTATAAATATTTATACTTTTCTTTGTCGATTTTAAATGTTAGTCAATTACAGTTGAGCGTGATGCGATTATATTTTTAACGCTTAATTCGTACTATTATAATTCCACAGAAGGTAAATATCCAAACGCAATTAAAATTTCAAATCTAAATCTCGGAGAAAAACGAATTTCCACGTCGAGTCTCCAACCGAACGTTATTATTCAAATTCCCATGAAACGTCACTCTCGCCCACTGCCAACCCTGCTAAAATATTAACGCAAAAAAAAAGTGACGTCTCGCATCCGCAGTCTTATCGATAAAAAGCTCAGCAATATCCGGCTCATAATTTTCAAAGTCCGCACGCAGAGCATCCGCGGCCTGTTCGCCACTTAACTCCGCGTAAAGCGGCACTTCGATTGGCGTCCCCGCGATCGCGTCCGGTGCGTGTCGCGATATAAATCACAACCACATCAATCCCATCCGACGCTTTACCACTGGCCAGAACTGTCACATGCGACTGTCGGGAACAAATTAACGTTCCAACTAAGGCCATCGCGCGCATATTTCTCGACCGATGTGTGTATGGAAATCGATTCGAGACGCTCGTGAGTGCGGCCATACGCGTGTTTGCCCGAGTGCTCGTGGAAAAAGGTGCGACAGTCTATAAAACGCGCCGTGACGCCTGCGCCACTGTAAGAACGCAGTAAAAGCTTGGGCGATGAAATTTTCTCGCTCGATGAGCTTGAGAAAGTCTTGAAAGCAGACGGGAGGAATGGCGCGACCGAGTGTTCGTGTGAGAGTTACGGTTACGTTTTTTTTTCCTTTGAGTGACGCGCGTGAGAGTGCAGAATTTTTGGGGGTAGTTTTTAAGACAGTTCCATGGCTGCTGACGCTTCATTTTGAGACGATTTAAGTGGTGCAGACGACTTAAGGATTGTATAGTGATGTGGTGTAAGCTAAAAATCTGTACCAGCAACGACAATAATATCAATGTTAATATAAATCATATATATATAAATACTTACTCTGGGGAATTTTTAGACTAACTGATTAAAATTTTGTTTATTTAGTTATTATAATTCATATGTTGTAAAGTTCCTTTATTTCTTACATTAGATTCGGTCGGAAAATAAATTTCATATGAATTTGAGTGAAATTATACATATGTAGGATTTTTTTTAACTCAAAGTGGTGTAAATATCTTGTAAAATTGATATTTTTGACTGAAATTAAGTGAATTTTGTGAATTTGAGGCTAGACTCATAATCAGCAACTCTTAAAATTTGCCTACGAATGATTTTAGAAGATTTTCATGGTCTAGGTTGTCTATATTGAATCCGCCATTTTGAATTTATTGATTCTGGCTGCAGAAGGGTAAAAAAAATATTGGTAATTGATATAAACTTTAGTAATAAATATCTTTGATAAATTTATTTTTATACTAAAAGAAAGAGAAACTATATCAATCACGTGAATTATTAAAAAATTAAATTTTACTAAGTCTAAAACTTTCTAATTTATCAACTTTAAGATTTTAAAACTTTACGTGGCAGTGCAAACAAATTAATTGTAAATAATGATAAATAAAAGTCTCTTGGAAATCAGCAAAAAAAATCGACGAAAAATGTGAATCTTAAGATACATTAAACTTCGAGATATTATCAAATTGTTCAGAGCCACAATATTAACATGCAATTTACGTATTTATTTTCGAGCACTTCATATTAATGAAACTCTTTTCTAAAGAATTAAGCTTTAAATTTCAGGGAATTCTCAAAATGATGGCCATGCGAATGAACGAACAGAATTTCAAACAATTAAATGTACGAGTAACTCTTCTCGAAAACGTTTAGAGAAGTTATTCAAAATCGATAAAGATATATTTTTCATTGGTTTTACCAGTTAAAATAATAAAATAAATAAATTAACGCAATTCATGAGATCATTTTAATGAAATACTGCGTATGAAAGCTTTTAGTTTTAAAGTAATTAGAAACTCGTAGACAGTAAAGACTATAAAAAGAACTATATAAAGAACTTCCCTTCTCAAATTACTTTTATTCGAATTCCATAAAGACTAATGGACTTAAAAAAAAATTCAACGAACATATTCAAAAACTGCATTTCAACCTTTCTTCTCTCGGCAACAGATAGGCAAGCAAAAAACATTGCCTCGCGTCCTTGCATCATATTATGTGGAGTGAAATACAAAGCGTGAGTGGAGCGATCGCCAAGAGCGAGGAGGCGGTGTCGGATTATCGGCAGGTCGCCGCCGGGGCCGAGGGCCGGGGAAAAAGGGGGAAATTCGCCTGGCTGGTGCCATCATCGGCCAAGGACAACGAGTCGAGAAGCGGAGGAGGAGGTGCTGGTGGAGGCAGGTTGCACGTACTGCTCGAGCAGTTGAAGTTTTACTGCGACAATTCCAGCCTCGCCGGGTATAAATACATCACCGAGATTCGACGCACTTTGTTCGAGAGGTATTTGTCGAGGGCACAAAGGGACCTTTCCAGATTTTATTGCTCTCTTTAAATCCAACACATTTTCTTTTGAGCCGTACGACGACAGTTGTGCACGAATATTCGTACACGTATATTCGAACGAGTGATCGATGTCACTTGATTTTTTACCGGCCGAGTGTTGATCCGTTTCAACAAGATGGGAATGTTCGTTGTTAAGTATCGCGGATAAACTGATTTTAGTAATCGGAAATTGGAATTTTCAAACTACACGTTTTAACGATAATTACTGCTATTTTTGATATCCCGTGATTGATAAAACATTCGCAACATAAAAATAAGTCAATACATCCAATATACTATATTTTTAACTAAATGACTATTGCAAAGAAAAAAAACTTGTTCCATTAGAATCGAATAAAAAAGTCGAATCCACGCAACGTATGGTTTTTATTATTTAATTTCAGAATAATGTGGATTATGTTGCACTTTATCATGGTCTATACATTGGGAGCTCTGGTATGGGACGTTTTGCAAGATTACTATCACACACCAGTGGTGACAGTAGTGCACTCCGATCACTATCCATCGAGCTATTTGGAATTACCAGGTAAAAATTTATGTTGTTGACAAATAATTTCAGATCTGTATGCTTTATCGACCGAGTAAAATATTTAAAGATCAATTTAATTATATACTTGGAAAGTCTCATTTTACTTGTACTTTTACATATAATACAATTTAACGTAAAATATCAATTTCTTTTATCAAAGCAGAGCTTTATTTTTTTCATTAATATATCAATGCCGAATCCCTGATACGTACGAACGTATTTTAAAGGTAAAAAATCGATCTTGGGGCTATCGCAAATCCTCACTTTTCACGAGTCAACGAGTCAGAAAAACCAATTTCCGGACAGTGTTTGAGAAAAATTTGTGTTAGTGAACCTCTCTGCATCCGCGTGATAATAATTAGAACACATTTCGTTCATTACTCCTGCTTTTATCAATAATGTATGTATCGAATAATGTATCGAATAATTTTTAGCAATCTATTATATTTTATTAAAATCGTCGGACAATCGAGTGATTTAACTTTTTAATTTAAATCAAACTTTATGAAAAATAATTTAATTTGTTAATTGCAATCATCTCTAATTAATTCTGTTTTCAAAGCTCTTCTCAATTCTAAAGATGATGTATTATGAACAAAGTATGATGTATTATGAAAGTTAATGAAGAAAACAGTGGCTGCTTCCGAAATTCATCATATCCACAATGATAATAAGCATTATAATATCTCATTGATGATTCATTACAAACCGACAAACAAATAATGCGTATACATACTTATTGACACAGTTCGATAATGTAAATGTAAATTGTCGTAAAACCAATATACGAAAAACATATAACTACGCTTAACATAATAACATCTAAAATCCCACCAGCTTGCACATCTCATTTTTCCCAACCCTCGCGTACACATATAATTAAAACCACAATAAATATTCACATCGGCAAATGGTTTATATATATATGTATCTCTTGTTTTGCAGCGGTAGCGGTATGCAGCATCAACCGAATCAGTCGGAAGGCAGTGGCGAGGCTCGCCGAACGAATGTAAGCTATAGCGCGGCGCAAATATGCGGAATTTGAGTTATATTACGCGCGCTCCCCCAAAATTTTGCGGGCCTGCTGCAGCAGCCCGAGGCTAATTGAATTTTAGAGCATAAAAGTTTCAGTCGATTGAATCGGCGTACACGGGAGTGAGGGAAGGGGGATACGGGCCGCGATTATCGGCGATCGGCACTGATTGCCTTTTTTGTTTACGGCGCCACCATCGCCGACGCCGCGGTCCTACTTTATTCTCCGCTGTGGGAGAATTCACGACCTACCCCAGGTCCTTTTGCAAATTGGAATTTTCGGTATATATACCATATTAGGTATAGTGCGTGGGTTTGCGTACGAAAAATTGCTTAATTCAGAGTCGCGGATGGAGGTCTCGTGCAGCTATTGCTGTATATATCGTGAGTAATGCGCGCTTTTTATAAGGATGATTTTTACGTGGGATCTACGATTTATGAGCTATAATTGGGACAAATAAAGAGAATGTCCACGATCAACCTGAGTAACCCTTACGATTATGAAGAGTTATACATGAATATATAGCCATTGGGTATCCAACTATATACTCTAAACTCTCCCACTGATCAAACATTTTCATATACCTAGTCGCATTAAAATATTTTCAATGCCGAATCCTACTAAACAAACACTCGACTAATATCGCCACATCATTCAACGTTAACAACTCATCGTTGATATAATAAATTCAATATCTATATACAACACCTTGTCGCTCGGTCTCGGAAAACTAAAAAAGAACTGTTCTGTCACAATGCAGCAACCGACCAATTTCCCATAACGCAAACACCAAAACCTCGCAGCGATGAAGGATCAATAATCCAGTCGGAAGTAGACTCGATCACGTATATATACAAAGTAGCAGAGCGAAAAAGAGAGAGAGAATTTCAATTGGCTGCACCACTCAATATAGCCGGCAGCCAGCCGCTCGATAAATATTTGGAAATGCGATTTGTACACGCTCCGACCGCATAATCACGAATACGCGCGCACGCGTGTGCTCCTATATACATATATATATACATATTCGCTTACCCGGAGCCCCGGCGATCCGCTGCAGAGTTTGCTCTCTTTGTGCAGTCGCCATGGTCGACGGGCCTCACCTACAGACACTTACACACACGTAGGGCGGGTATAGGGCGCGAGGAGAAAGCCAAAGTAAATCACAGAGTAACAATGAGCTCGGCAGGTGTTCCAGTTCTGCTCCCGTAACCCCTCGCGCGCCTCTGCAACCACACAGTTCGCGCACAGCGGCCACCAACGCCGGGCCTCTATTGTTTCGTTGCGTCGCTGTGGCATTATTAGCCCGGTGGACGCGGGGGCCGCGCGTGAATTCGTTAAGAAAAACAAAAAACGCTAGCGGAACACCGCGTGTAGCGGGAAAGAAAGACAAATAATATGGGTGGGGCGAGGTTTGCGAGTGAGACGTCTTTTAGGGGGGTTGACGCCTTTTCGCGTGACTGTAACGACCACCCGAACGCGTTCATTCGTCTTACTCTCGAGATGCTGAATGAATCAAAATGGTCTCTAGCAACGAAATTCTTAATGAATCGTGAACTGTATATAAAAGACGTTCTAACGTTTAATAGTCAGAATTACGATAGCAGATGTTATATGTTTTAATTTACATTTAGCAGCCAATAATTTTTTATGCCCCCTGCTAGAAAATTGACGAGTCGAGCTGGTTGGTGCACCAGCTTCTAGGCGGATCGGTTCAGCTAATTTTTAGGCGGAATATAATCGCAAGCTCCCTAGAAACCCGTTAAGGATATGTATGTGCAGACGACATCAGCTGTTTATTTTTAATGTACCTTACATTTGTAGGTTAGACTTAAATATTTAGAGATAACCCATCAAACACTCGTGAATTGATTTATATATAAAACATTAAAATGGAAAAAATAAATAGAAAAAGGAAGTATTTAAATAAAAAAAAAATAAAAAATTAGATGATCTAGTAAATGAAGTTAATTTTTCTAAAAAACACAATGCCTCAATAATTTCTGATTTCACTGACCATAAGTAAAGACCAAAAATTTCTCACAAACGACAGCTGTCTTGCCACACAGTTGCTCTACACTCGTACACTGCTCATTCGAGAGCGTATAC
>UELU01126383.1:0-13303 GCA_900490025.1 Megastigmus dorsalis
TTCTTCTGACCTTGACCCTGACGTGACCGGGTCAAATGGACCACAGATTCGGATTCAGCGACCCCAAAAACATTAAATTCACGTGGTCTGGTTTACCGCGCAGGAAACTTTTTTTTAATTATCTATCTAAACTCTCAAAAAATGTAACAGAGAGTATATCTAAATAAATATAAGCACTTACACACTATACAGGATGTCCCAAAAGTATGGACACACATGAAAATCTCGGAAACTTGTGGCGCTAGAAAAAAGCTTTAAATACAAAAGTTTCCGCAAATCAAACGGCGCATCCGATCGTGACCTTGAATTTGACCTTCAGGGTCATTTGAAGGTCAAGTCAAGTTCTTTGAATGGGAACCCCCTTCTTTATTACAGAAATTGAAAGCGGGAAAAATTTTCTATTCAACGGTATAAATACCATATGGCTAAATAAGCTAAAATTGGTGTAAAATGGCTACAAGTTTTTCTATCGAAGTTGCTGGAAGTAAAACGGTGCACTTGACGTCGACCATGTATTTGACCTTCAAAGATTTGGCCATAGATTTGGTTTCCGATCCGTTTGAAACTGACATTTTCAATTTTGCAGTGCAGCCAGTGAAGGCAAGGCACGCTGGTGTCTAGCCAGTGAAGGCAAGAAACGCTGGTGTCCGACTGGTGAAGTCCAACTAGCACCTTTTAGAAATCGTGGCTTCTAAAAGTTAACGTTCATGTTCGAAATGTCCTCCATTATTCAGTTAAAATGCTGAAACTACTTTTGGATCATATCATTTGGGATCGCCTGAATTACTTCTATAATACGTTGGGCCAACTCTTCCAAATTCGCAGGTTTTGTAGCATAAACTTTGCTTTTAACGCAACCCCATAAAAAGTAATGTAATGGCGTCATGTCAGGTGAACGAGGTGGCCAGTCAATGGTTCCTCTGCGGCCTATCACTCGTCCTGGAAATGTTTCATTTAAATAATTACGTACAGTTCTAGCGTAATGCGGGGGTGCTCCATCTTGTTGAAAATAAGTAATGTTAAAGTTGTCACCGACAATATCATTTATCGCAGGCACGATTTGATTCCTCAACATGTCTTCATACTTTTCTCCGTTTAAATTGCCTTCTATGAAAAATGGCCCTACTATTCTATCATTTATTATGCCTGCCCAAACGTTGAGTTTCTGTGGATGTTGTGTATGTGATTCCAAAAACCAGTCAGGATTCTAAGATGCCCAGAACCGACAATTGTGTCGATTATCGTTACCATTCAACTGGAAGGTAGCTTTATCAGAAAAAACTATTTCGTTTAAAAAATTTGGTCTAGCATCAATACGGTTCAGCATTAATTCGGCTAATTCCAGTCTTCGATCGAAATCATCCTCGTTCAACTCCTGTACCAATTTCACTTTATATGGATGAAACTTCTCGAGTTTCATTATTCTGTGAACAGAAGTTTTACAAACACCAGTTTCAGCAGATACTTGTCTAACGGAGGTTCCACAATTTTCAACGAAAGATAATGCCACATTCAAAGAGGTTTCATGATCAGTCACTTTCTTCGGTCTTCCACTTTTCGGTCGATCTTTAACGCTACCAGTTTGCTCAAGACGAGAAACAGTTTTTCCCACCGTCTTTTTCGTAATTCTTGGTTGCAACGGTAGCCGGAATTCTGCGTTAAACAGATCCGCAACTCGCTGATATGACTTAACCATATTACCCCATCCTCGCATCATGAGGATGCTTATTCGTTCACGTTCTGTGAGACGATTCGTTCTCAAATAAAGGAAACGAAATTAAGAATAAACGAAAAGAATCAGTGCATTGATAGAACTACTTCAGAACGAAAACAACAAAGCACATTAAAATCGATAATTATTCTATGAATGAATCTGAGATCAGATTTGTAAAATTTGTAAATGACCTTTGGACAAGTTTTCTGGAATGAAGAAGTATGGTTCCCTTTCAAAAAGCTCGACTTGACATTCAAATGACCCAAGGTCAAGTTCAAGGTCACCATCGGATGCGTCGTTTGATTTGCGGGAACTTTTGTATTCAATGTTTTTTTTTCTAACACCTCTAGTTTTCGAGTTATGGGCTGCTGAACACCAATTTCAGCTTATTCAAAGATCTGACCTTCAAATGACCTTTGGGCTACATTTGACCCCCTATGTTATTTATACCTTTGAATAGGAAATTTTTCCCGCTTTCCATTTCTTTAATAAAAAGGGGTTCCCATTGAAAAAATTCGACTTGACCTTCAAATGACCCAAGGTCATATTCAAGGTCACGATCGGATGCGCTGTTTGATTTGCGGAAACTTTTGTATTTAAAGTTTTTTTCTAGCGCCACTAGTTTCCGAGATTTTCAGGTGCGTCCATACTTTTGGGACACCCTGTATAATATAGTGATGTATACAATAAAGAAAACTAATAAGTCTAGCCAGAGCCGTTAGTTCCAGATGATACTAATGTAGACTTTTATCAATCATATACTTGAAAACCAATGTACTGAAAAATCGACCTAACTATCATGTTCAGCACACAAAAACGAACAGATAGACTTTTTGGCTAAGTTTATATTTTTAATTGTGTACATATAGACTATCTGTCAGAAAGACGATATGTAAATTTTATTGTCGAATGAAAATGATACGAAAAGTATACGAGATATAAGTATAAAAATTTTGGAAATGGGAGTTAAGGCTAGATCGATCGTCATGGAACGCAATATTTGGCAAAATATAAACTTTATTATACTGCGACGTTTCGAGGGTGTAAAACGTATATCCTTCTGTTCAGGCTAAGTACAAAAATAATTACACTTCTTAATTATAAAAATAAAAATTGGACACAAAGAAAACGTTTGTAATGTTTAAACATACTTTAATCGACTTATCAACTAATACATCATTTTATTATTAAAACATTATGTGTCGTGAATCGTTAAGCGATGAACTTATGAAAACATTGTAAAAAATAATCAAAACATTGAAAAATTCAAAGAAGGCTCTAGAGAAAAATATTGTCAAAAATTATAAACAAAATTAATATGAAAAACGCGGATAACTCACTGTCACCTTTTTCCTCCACTATTTTCACTCATTATTTATCCGAGTTGTCGTCTATTTTATTTCCACACCTATATTCCTGCGATAGAGTTTTCTGAGGTCGTGAAAATTCTATTGAAAAGTGGGGGGGGGGGGGAATCAACCTACAGCGAGAAGAAAACTAAGTCGTGGAGCTGAGAGACGCTAAGTAAGAGTTATCTCCCAGTGGCTGTAGCCGAGAGCGTAAGCCACCTCCTCCATACGTATAGTCTCCTAGTAGGCGGGCCGAAGTCAATCCAGTCGCTGTCGACTGTAGACACACCTCTGACCACACACCATCACTTACGGAGAGCCTCCTATGATCTTATGCTGCTCGGACCCGTCTCATCCCGCTGTCGGAATATTGACATAAATAAAACTTATAACTGAAAAAATGTACTGTTCAAGAAATTTCGAATATTTAGGAATGCTTTTGTATTAACTTAAGGGTTGTTTTATAAATATTTTTGAGGAAATTATTGTCTTCGTTTCTATTCAATTTTTTTATGATAAAAAATATTTATCATCTCAGAAAAGTCTCTTTTAAGCTTATTACGTTCTTTGTCAATCATCTTTACATTGTCAAAATTAATAGTACGTTCAGTCGTGTACGCATGTTGAGCAAGCGCTGACCTATATATATATACCATCATAGTCCTTACAGTCAATCTTATAAACAATGTTATTAGTGTCTAAAGGGTTTAAAATATTTTTGCCAAGTCTTATCATGTTATTCAATTGATTGATATTCTTATTGACTTGTAATACCATATTTTCGTAAAATGTTATTAATAAACGGAGTCAAATTTTTTATATAGGGCAAAACTATATTGTTTTTAATAATTAGTTGGTTATTTTTTTCTTTAGGAATATGGTTTGTAATTGACATTATTCTTTTTTTAACATATTTATCGATAAAATGCATGGGATAGTTATTGGCCAAAAGGAATTTCTTCATAATGTTAATATTTTCTTTGTGAAAGCGTGTGTCAGAGAGAACGTAACATTTGTCGACTAGATTATATACAATCACAATTTTTTATGCTAATAGATAGTGAGAAAGAAAATTTATGTACCTCCCCGATGCCGTAGGTTTTCTATACTAGTTAGTGATAACAGAATTATTAGTTTTTATGCATTCCACATCCAAGAATATAAGAACTTGATTTTTCTATTTCCACTGTAAATTTCGGAGACGGATGAAAGGCATTAGAAACATTCGACGTAGACACTATTTTATCTTGTTTAATAATTAGAAAATAGTCATCAACGTATCTTTTGTATAAGCATATATCATGTTTTCTTATTTATTTTAACAATTTGCTTAAAGAGCTTTCAAAGTGATTTCTGCGAACCATTGGGTCGTGCAAAAACCCAACCCATTGGAGCCCCCATGATCTGCTTATAAAATTTATTATTAAATTGTATGAACGTGGCATTCAAAAGACAATTAATTCCATCCAAAAATTCTTGTTAGCGTCTGTTAGCTCCACGGCCGTGCCACTTCGTCCGTTCGTATATTGCTCTGGTGCTTGAGTGTTCAGTACGGACTTAGCTTTCTTCTCCCTGTAGGTTGATTTTCCCCTCACTTTTACATATAACTCATTATCTCAGAAAACTCAACCGCAGGAATATATCCTATCAATTATTTAGTACATAATTTTCCTTCAAACTGACTAAACCTATATAGGTGCTGAAACAAAATAGACGACAACTCGGATAAATAATGAGTGAAAATAGTGGAGGAAAAAGGTGACAGTGAGTTATCCGCGTTTTTCATATTAATTTTGTTTATAATTTTTGACAATATTTCTCTTGAGCTGTCTTTGAATTTCCTTCTTTTGTTTATTTTTTTACAGCATTTTCATAAGTTCATCGGTTAACGATGTTTTAATAATAAAATGATGTATTAGTTGATAAGTCGTTTAAGGTATGTTTAAACATTACAAACGTTTTTTTCGTGTCCAATTTTTATTTTATAACTAAGATATGTAATTATTTTTGTAATTAGCCTGAATATACGCTTTACACCCTCGAAACGTCGCAGTATAATAAAGTTTTTATTTTGCCAAATATTGCGTTTCATGACGATCGATCTAGCCTATCTCCCATTTTTAAGAAATAAAGGAACGATAGATTTAACTATTAGATAACATTTTAGAATTTTATGAGAGGAATCAAGCTCATCAAATTCCGGCAGTCCAGAGGTTGACAAAACTCAAAACAAGCTATATATCCTTCCAATATTTTCTACTATAAAACAAAACAATTTAATATTCATTTTATGACCAAAGAGATTACTATCTAATTTTTAATAAACATTCTATTATAACAACAGAAATTATACAGACGCACATATTATTTCATGATCAACATTAATTCATTAATTACTTCACAGAATGTCTTTTTAGTTGAAATAATTTTAATGATTAAATTAAAACTTAGCACTAACTCATGTAAAACTTTAAATTAAAAACAGTAAAAAATTTGGAATTATTCTTTGATAGCTTATTTACACTTTAAAAAGTTAAAAAATTTTGAAAATTTAATGTTATTCTTAGCATAAAAAAGCTATTCCATGATCTATTTCAGATTTGAGCAAATCTGAATTTCATTGTTGAAATTTCATTGTTGAGCAAATCAAAATAAAATAAAAGAAATTTGACATGACCCACATGCAGCGCAAAGTTTTATCTAAAAAGGGTCACTTCCCTGGTAGAAATTTAGCCGAGTTGATGACCAGCCTCTAGCCATTACCGATTATATACGCGAGTTTTTAAGCGAGCTTACCCGTCAAGCAGACGAATAACCCTGTCTATTTCGCCACAGGTTTGAAACGCAAACTGGCTAATGACTCGGCTATTTTGAAATGATATATTTGCTGATTAATTATAATTTATTCCATTTTAAGCTGATATATTGATATCTAACAATATAAATAAATATTATTGGTCATATAAATACACATATTGCCATATTTAATTTGATATATTAAGTTTAAAAATTTGGCGTTTAATGCATAAAATATTGAAATATGCTTAAAAAATCTACTCTCGACTCTTGTTTACTTTTGACGTTTAGTCTTGACTGGTAACCGAGCATTTGACGATTTGAAACTCTAAATGCTGGCTAGTCTAAACTGGCTAACGGCTGCATATAAAACTAGCCGAACTCGTCAATGTTCTACCAGGGTTATTAAAGATGATAAAAATTTTATATCGATTAAATTAGATGTTATTCTTTATCAAATAAATACAAAAGTCAAATTTAGGTAATAGGAATTTATTTGGGTTTCACGTTAAGTAAGTCAATATTTTATGTATCAAAAACCTTTACGCACCATAATAGTACGTGCTTAATTTTATATATGCTACTTTAATATGTTCAATAAAGAAATGGTAAATAAATTTGAAAAAATATCATGGAATATTTTTTTATGCCAGGAACAACATGTTATATTTTCAGAATTTTGGATATTTTTTAAAGTACTGCCAAACGTCTTAACTTGTATTTAAAGTAATTGCGTCAGTTATGAACCTGCTCCAGTTATCATGTTATTGGCATATCTTTTTGCTCATGGAAGTTCTGTTACCATTTGTATCAATTTTGAGAAAGGATGAGAAGACTATATAAGAAGATAATAAATGATATATGGTTTAATAGCTTACTGAATCCAATATAAAGCTCGAAAGCAACTAATTCTGCAATCTGCTAGAGGCAGGAAAACTGACACATTTACTATATATTCCAAATATTTAAGAAAATTGCCATTAATGAAGCTAGTAATTTCAAAAGACGTTTACTTTATGTACATAACTAAATCATGCTAATTTAGAGGATGACACAAAGTATTATGACGCTGCAGTCAAACAATAGACTTAGAGTGTGTATCGCAATTAGATAAAACTTTGCAAGTTCAACAGATTAATTTACGGCAATTCTTGGAAGGACAGGCAGTCATAGCAGTAATAAATGCTTCAAGCAGATATGCATACCTTCACTGAATGATGGATTGTTTCCTGTGATTTATGTTAAAGAATCTGAACTGCAGTCGTAACGTTAGATCTTTTCGTACTGTTGGGAAAGAATAACAGAGGTGCTGTGAGTCAATCGCTTGAGAAATTTCATTCTTGGAGACAAGAAGTAAATATTATATAGTATATATTTAGTAAGTAAAATACAAAGTCATTATTCATTATTTTTATCACTGATCCATAGAGTCTTAGGAAATAATTTACAGTAAATTGGGTCTGAATCACATTGATTCAGCGCATTTTTTTATTATTTCATAAAAGAATCTTACAATTATAAGACTTTTGATGCCTGTTTTCCGGGTCCAAGACATAGGATTTTCGTCTCTTTTCGAAAGCGGGCGCAAAACATGTTAGGTGACAGCATAAGTGTTTCGCGCTTGCAAGCGTTTTGCGCCCGCAAAAACAGGCACTTAAAGTCGAATTATGCTCCCGGTGTGTTAAAAAATAGTATACGCTACATGGGCGCAAGATGCTTCTCTCCCTGGTTTTTTGTCACCTTCGCTTCACTCGAGCGACAAATTTGACTCGGGCGGGAATCACTTATATTGCGCCCTAATAGCGTAATGTACTTTTCTAATTCTACGGTAATTTTAAAGTGTTATTTAGATCTTCAGAAGTAAAATCATGATCGAAATTGCGTGTTTCGTTTCCACGGATAATAAAACGCAAATATCGATATTTAGGATTGCATAGATAATAAAGCATAATTTTATGGGTAGAAAAACAAAAGTCAAAAATGAGTTCAAAAATTAGAACCTTAATAAAGCATTAGGGTTGTTTATTTACAGGTATACGTGAACGTAGGAAATTCCTGCTTTTCTATTATGGTGAATGCAATCTTACTTCATTATAATGGACAGCATAACGCTACTAAGTCGACTAAAGTGGCTGATATATATATTCTTATATCAAATTTTAAAATACTATTTCAAAAAGCAACAGGAGAATCATTTAAGCCATGTGTTTATCTATAATGCTCCATTTCTAAAATTATTTGTAGATGAGATCAGGAAAATTTTTCTTAATGTTTTATCGTATAGAACTTAAACATTAAGAATCCAAATTTCAAAGTGCTGCCAGTGAGGTTTTTATGGAAAATTGATCTATACTTATACGTATTTCAATAAATATATGAATTGTGAATATGCATAAGACAGGAATTTTTCCAACTCCTGCACATCTACTTAAAAGGATTTAGTCATTTCAATATTCGCTACTCGGACATCTGAAGTGATGTTACCGATAAACAATGTGACACACAGGACACGCACACTAATAGAGTAATGAATGTAGGAATAAGAGATCGGCCCGAATGATTGCAAAATGTTCCTTTGCTTGTAGAAAAGTATATTGGTCAAGGCTGGAAAGAGAGCTCAAGGTTGCCAATAATCCATTCGTTCCTAAGCGGAAAACTAAGGAGATAAGAAATATTACCCAGAAACCTGTTTTTTTGTTATGGAACAAAATCCAATCTTTCTAAATCCGATGAATAAAATTCAAAATTGTAGACGGGCAATTAAATATGGCGGCATAAAACAATGGAATATTGTTGCATTGACATTCACAAGGAGATAACTAGAAATGTGTGTTTTGGATTTTCATGAAATTTTCAAGAATTATACTTTGTGCAAATGAGATGTGTGTATCGGCGTTTTATTGAATAGGCCCTGGAAGTTAAGATATTCACCACTTTTTATGCTCATAATATATGTCTATATATATATATTCTTTTGTAATATAACAGATATAAACTAATGCATAAAATTCATATAAAAGGGTTTATATCTTTAAAACTGAGGCCCATTCAGAACACGTTAAGAACCGGATCTCACTTTTGAAAAAAAACAGTGACTAAAACTTTTAAGAAAATCGAGGACCCGCATCACTGATCATCTCCTTGTTCTTATATTGTGAATCTCATCAGAAAATTTTGTCTATATTATTCGTGGATAATCAAATCAAGAAAATTGCACTAGTAGAGGTATAAATGGTTAGTGTTAAATAATTTTTTCTAAGTAATTGAAAGTGTCGCATCCAAATGAGAACCCATAAAAATCATTCGATAGTAAAATAGCCACTTGGGAACGAATGTGTTACCAAAACAAAGTACTGGCAAGAACTGTGAGGCGATCTCGATGAGGCGAATACAGAAGATTGAGTTCAGAGTCACAAAAATTCTATTGCATCCAACTTTCTGCAAAAGGGTTTGACAACCTTTTCTGGAATAGCGACAGCGGAAACTTCTGGTGGAAACCTGAAAGTGGCTAGATATTACGCAAGTCTAATTGAAGAAGTTAGTAAATAGAATTCTCATTCGGAAAGTCCTAGGGTTAGAAGGAATTCGTGAGTTGGCCAAAAAATCCGTGAATGCTCTAGAAATATTTCAGGCCGATACTTAAATAAAGGAATCTCCCCCAACAAAGTGAAGGCGAAGGTATAAAGATTTATGCTTATGCCGAAGGGAAACAAGTCCACATATGAATACTCTTATGTAATCTTATATGCAAGGCAGAAAGCATCCCTAGAATAGGCAGGATCGGAATTCATACAAAAATACAAATTAGAAGCTCAGTTTTTGACTAATTAAATTTGATTAAAAGGAAGCATTTTCAAACGAGTTTTGAAAATGCTAAACTGAAGAGCGAAGCACCGAGAATCGATCACTACAGTATATTCGTGTTTTTTTTTAGCCACGCAGATCTACCATTACTATATGATAGTACGCACTGATTGAGGTAAATATGATTTAATCCAGGAGAGTGCGGATCTCAATAACTCAAAATCGCGTAATTTTCTCAACTGTCTCGAAGGAGAGATGTTACAAATGCCTTACTGAAGTCAAAAAGCAACATTAAGGTGATCATACTTGTTTCAATACATATACGTATGTCATCAATCAGTTTAAGCAGGACTGTCTGAACCCTACTTGAAAAGGATCAAGAGTGCTGTTGGTACTATAAGAAACCTATTTACAAACATTTTATACAAATTAATAGGGAATTCCTTGAAAAATGCGCAGAAAACTGCTTTATGTGTGAAACATTATATTTCGGCCGCCATTCTGAATCTGCCGTATGAAATTTAAAAAAAATTACGATTAGATTCGAAAGAGTCGACGTCTATAACACGTTTTACTGCGAATACAGGGGTTAGAGAATATTTTTTCGACCTCAAAAATAAGATTTAAAAAAAAAAAAATTAAAAATGGGTTTTACTGGGCACAGTTTTCATCCTTGGCCAATTCTGAAAGAGCCATTCGAAAGCTGAGATCTGAGGAATCGAAAACGCTATGTAACATATTTTTTCCGTGATTTTTTCATAAAAAGTTATGCAGGCAAATATTAACTTGAATTTTATGACATTTGGTACGAGAAGGGTGAAGACCTCTCCTATGGGCTAGAAGTCTGCAGGCCACTTGCCAGATAGAAAAGTATATATTCATAAAATGTTACCGCCGGAAATTTTAAATAAATTTGTTAGCTTAAAGCAAATGGCTTCGAAACTTGGTTACAAATATATCTGGCATAGTGGTAGTAAATTTCTGATCAGGAGGAGGTTTGGCGAGCATGTTATTCTGCAGATAACGACCAACCTGACACTGGTAGCGCGGCTAAAGCTACATCATGACTAAGGCAGGGCGTTACTAGTCGGGGAAGGAGAGAGGGTTGAGAGTCAGTTTTCTCAATAAGAATTCTCTTAAAGCTCGCATTAAGCCCGCCCGTGAATGTCTTGGCCATAATTCGGCTTACAACCTATTCGATATTGCCGAGTCGTGGCCTGGCCTAGTTATCGACGATAAACTTATTCATGACAACATGAATTGTGATGGTGTTGTTCTGTATACACGCAATGAATTAAAAGTTAATATTCTTGCATTCTTTAGTAGTACAGAGCCCAGAAACCGGGTTGGGTTGGGTTCGGGTTGGGTTGGGTTCGGGTTCGGGTTGGGTATCCCTGAATGCATTATGTACGATATACAGAGTGGCAACTCGTTACCAGTGTTAGTTCGGGTTATTTATCAACCCACAAGAGTGCTTTTCACAGCGATTTCGGATTTATCTCTTCCACCCGCGATGTTTCTGGTGATTATAGTAACGTAATATTATAATGGGTGATCGAAATGCAGGCCTATTATTGGAGCCTGGTGATACAGAGTTCGTATAGCGATTTGCAGGCGAACTCTCACTGAACATTATCCACCTCAGCTTGACGCACCATACTGAGATATCTCGCATATGTATTGAGATAATGTTTGTGAAGGCTAACGATACTATGCTTGACGCTGGAGACAATTGGACTCAATATGGACATGACCCACGCTACAATATTTAGTTCGAGAATAGTACATAGTGCAAGTAATGCCGAAAATAGAGAAAAAATCTATTACTCTTGACATTGAGAGGTCGCATTTGTATGTATTTTTAACAGATAGTATAAAATTCATCTATGACTGTAAAAGTATAATAACAGTCTTGGTTATCGGGATAGTAATTAAGAACATTGTTTATGATCTTATATATCATTATTAGACTCTCACATCTGAGAGTCTGGGCTGTCGTGCGCAAACTTAACGATAGATGGCCGCGCTCGCGAAGGAGAGGGTGAACAGTCAAGGATTCGTGCACTGATTGACTTTTTCTGATTGATATATTCGTAATGTCCATTTTCAACTGTAAAAGCGGTTTTCTCTATAGAGTCTTTATCTACAGGAATTTGACGAAATCTTTGAGCTAAATCTAAAATGGTAAAATAAGAACAATTATCTTCTATAGTTACGTCGTTCAATTTTCGATAGTCGATTACCATTCTCCATTTTTGCCTAACAGGCGAAGAGTAAGGTGAGTTGCTTGGGCGAATTATTTCGCTTGGGAATAATTTCCGTACTTGTTCTTGTATCTCTTGCTTCAAATGGTATGAGTAACGAAAGCTTTTTACGTAGATAGGATGATCGTCTTTAGTTCTGATGTTATGTTAGACTACACTCGTCGCTGATAATGTATCTTCTTCGTAATAGAAGCAGTTATTTGATATAGTGAGATAATCTTGTGTTTTTCTTCATTGTTCATGTGGCAGATTTATCCAGTGCATTCTTTAGGTAATTTATTTCAAATTTTGGAGTACTAAATAGATTTTATAACTCATATTTGCTTCTAGTTTCTGTAAACCTTTATGTCCAATAAGGCAGTGGTAAGTAGAGTGCCAAGCTGCTATAAGAAAAGTAATAGGTGTGGTATCTCCAAATTCTTGTAAAACTGGAAATTCAAGAGCGTATGTGCCCTTTGTTACTTTATGCATGGATTTTACTTCAAAACTATATGGACAGGCATATTCAGAAAACATTTCATTAGCTATTTTGGTTTTGGGATTTATTATAGATGATAAAGCTCCGGAATCAATAAGTATTTTTAATGGTGGATTTGTAGTTACAAGGTGTGGCAATTCTGGTGAATTTCCGACATTATTTTAATTTATTACGGGTTTCCGGTTAAGTCTGGGTCTTGCTGAAAATTATCATAACTAAAAGATTCCTCATCTTCCTAGTTAGATGTATCTTGATTTATCAAAACCGGTTCATTTCTAGAATCCGCCTCTTCTTATTGCTCTTGCAGATGGTGCAGTTTTTCTAAATTAAGATTCGGGGGTTTTGTAATTCTAAAGAAATTGTTTGTTCCTGGCACGAAATTATTATTCGGTGGATTTGCATTATTCGTTCTTAGTGTAAAATTGGGTTGCGCAGAATTATTACTAAGCTTATTAAAGTTATTATGCTGTTTATTCGTATTTCTCGTGCAAGTTGACATGGGCATAGAATGATAATTTTGATTTCTTGATTGATTATTATTTTCACAAAAGCTGTTATTGCTTCCGAAATTTATTGGTCTAAATGACATTTTTGTAATAACTGGGTATGTTTGAAATGGATTTGTATTTCCTGAAGTTCCGTGTAAATTTGTAATTCGTGAGTTTCCAATCATATTAAAGGTATTTTCAGTTTTTGGTTTATTGTCTCGTTGTATGAAAGGCCGCTTGTTCGTGTTTATCGTATTCTCGGCATTTTGTTAAGAAATCTTCAATATCTTTTAGTTCGAAATGAGTTAAGTGTGAATGATTTAATTTTTCATTATGATTCTATTAGCGTCCACGATGTTCAATTGTATGTGTTCCTTTATTTTATTTAGTCGCTGTTTAACTTCATCAGC
>UELU01126384.1:0-11457 GCA_900490025.1 Megastigmus dorsalis
CACAAGAACGTGAACTTACGATCTTTTTGAGGGCGCCCTGGCAGTTCCAGCCCGAGCCGTTGGTACAGTCGGAGTAGAACATGAGGACCATGACGTCGACGAGGAACCAGACGAGCGAGGTGAGCAGTATCACCTGGCAGGTGTGTATCCGGATCTTGGAGCGGAACATGTTGCTCCTGTTGCTGCTGCTACTGGCCTTTCTTCTTTCCTCTTGGCTGCGGTAAAGCTAGCCGCATCGGTCTAGCGCCGCGCGCTGTGCAGTCCTTGCGTCGGCTCGCTCGGGTACTTGCCCCCCGCTGCAGTTGGGAGTAGTCGGCCGATAAGTGGCCGGCATCGATATTTGACCACCGCCGAGCTTTATCGCGCGTTATACCCCCGCAGCTAACCGACTCAACACTGAGAGCCGCGCACTAATGGCTGCTGCTGCTGGTGGTGGTGGTGGTGGTGGTGCCGGTCCCGCCGTCGCCGCTGCTGCTGGTGCATGCCGAGCGTTGACCTTATACCGCTATACGCGAGCGCCCGCTGCTGCAGTACGTATAGCGCGCCCACTGGGGAGACTCCGCTCTTCGACACCTCTATGCGCGCCTGCACCCGTGGACACTGTGCGATGTATATATATTATACTGGAACAAAAACACAGAGAGAGAAACGTTTGGTGTGCGGATTAACATATCGGGTCTATATCTTCTAGCGTGTCGGTCCCCCTCCCTCGGTTCGGCGCGCGCGCGCGCGCTTTACTTTGTCTCGCCTCGCTAAGCTCTTTTATGGGAAGGATATAATGCACACACAGAGGGGATATTCCGGGTTAGTGGATTTTATTCTTCTCTTACTTTCTAGCGCGTTCGATGCCACTGCAGTTAGCGCGCCTACAGAGGAGTAGGAGGAACGCCTGCCGTAGCTGACCGCCGCTCGACAGCCTGATTTTACGCTCTTCTTTTGTTTTTCTGACCCTTTCTTGCCGACCACCATTGTTAACCCAATCAGTGGCTGTACACTTTTTTGCGCCCGTCCCATCACAGGCTAAACATCGCTCTATACCCTAACGAGCACATCCTTCTTTTATTCTTCGATGTACTTCAAAAATTGTCGATGAGGAAATTCGAGACACGGGCTGCAGTTTTTCTTTTATCGCGAGATTGCGTCGTTGGATGTAGTTCTTTTTGTCGCGTATTTATTAAATTAATTTCTTAACTGGCTCGCTTCTATAATTCAGACAATCGCGCTTGCGAAAGTATTAAGCCAAGTGGCATAACTCAATTTTCGTAAGCTGTATTACATATACTTTAAGCGACAATGTGGACATGCTTCGCAAACAAATTGTTCAATAGGCATTGGAGAAAAAAAGGAATCGCCGATCGATTGCAAAAATAACTTGTCCCGAAAGCGCTATCTATACTTGCGAAAAGGTATATAGTACAATGCAAAAACCTCTCGACTCGAAAAAAAAGAAAAGAAGCATATACATCCAATGTATATATAGCTAAAAATGACATTATACAGGTATACTTATAGGGGCCGTTAGGAAAAAAGGTGCGCGGAAAATGTGCACAGCTATTCTTCTGCGATAAATAGTTTACTTTTAAACATTATTGGGAATACAATGGTGGGACTTTCTCTTTCGTTGCTCGCGCGACGGCGGCGGCGGTGGCGGCGGCATCGTTATTATTCCGAAGCGAATTGATGGTCTTCGTTCGGCTGTTTTTTTTTTTTTTTAATAAACGCTTGAATAAGCAAGAAGTTATAAACTGGCCATTTTTTCCCATACAAACAGAAAGTTTTATTCCTTCTGTAATTACCATGCAACAATTACCAAGCGTATAGCTGGAAATGGCCGATGACAATAAATTCAAGTATCAGTATCTAATTTGTCGGTATTAAGCTAAGATGTCGGGGAAAAAAGGTATTATTTCAATCTATTACGTTAGAGTTTGCATTAATTATTATGCATATTTTAACGCAAGAAGCGTGGAGAAATGATCAAGTATTGATTGTTTTTAGTGATACGCGTGACAACTCGCAACTTTTATATTTACTTTAAAGGTATACGATACTTAAAGCGATCATGTTTTTTCTACCGTTATATATTTATGCCTGTACAGGCGTGCCGTAAAAATACATTTGTACAACTGTTTCATAAGAACATTAAGCAAGTTTAAGAACAATATTCTAGTTTACTTCCTATTGTTCCGAGTAAAATAATAGCACTCCTTTATTACTCTTATAATGCACATTAAGGCTTTTATTTAATATATCGATAAGAAGATATACAAATGATTGTTATAAAAATAGATGAATATTTTGATGCATTCGTTATCTTATATATAAGGCATTATATACATCGCCTTTCAATACATCTCACTTTACGCTGCATTAGAAAACATTAAGTACCAGCTCGGCAGTTTTGTATCTATCCAATAAATAAGGATCAGCAGTCGTATTCTATGGTTGACTTCCTGATAATATTGTTTTCAAGACTGTTTTCTTGATAGAGCGACACAATACGCTTTATGAAGAGAGTGCGAAAGGGAAATTAAAATAAAATAAGTGATGAAACGTCGTTTAACTCGATTACGCAATGCTTCAAGTGTCTGCAGTTTAAATTTGGTATAGATATTATGAAGAACGAGAAAGGAGAACAAATGTTTTTGTTTTAATTGCGTATCCATGAAATTAAAGGCACGAGTTTATTATTGCAATAAATCTATATAACGTTATCACTATGAAATTGCACATTTAAAAACTATAATAGTGAATTTAAAAAAAATTAGTGGAATAAAGTAACGTGAGAACTGCAATGATGTACCGCAAAAGTAGTAGAATTAAAAAGAAATTAATAACGTGTTCAAGTGTGCCAAGTAAAGTTGTATAAGTATAGAGTCTTATTCGTGTCATTAAACTCAAGTGCAAAGCAAATGCCAGTGCAAATGATATCAAGGAGTATACGTTTATTTTCCAATCTTGTAACGATTGCAAATTGAAAACGAACTAATTGATATAATGTAATCGGTGAATTTGAGTTCCCCGCTTGAATGTTGGTTTACGATAGCAAAAAGAAAGTGAAAACGTCCCGGCGGAATTCCGAGTCAATCGACTTTACAAAATGCTCATTGTACGCATCAACGGCGCACGATTGCGCGAGAATAAAACATTATCTCTTTAGTGCGTTCAAATACTCGGGTAGTCATGAATCGAATGTACTATCGAGACGACTGAAGCATCCAGCGCTAATATATGTATACAACTGGTTTAGAGTCGATTCATATCGAATCCGTTCTCTCTGTGTCTTTCTCCTTTTTCCCTATACTTTCTCTCCCTCTTTCCTTGAACCAGTCTCAATCTTTATTCAATGCACATAGTTCTCGAAACTTTCTTTTCTTTTAGGGTTACGGAATTAAGAGTATGATTAATTTAATTGATAATTAATTGACACGCCCTAAATGTATATACGCTTGCACTTTTCTTTATACATTTGAGAACTTTAAGGTGAGAATTTCAATAAAATTTAAGCTTTACGAGAATAAATACTTTCTAAAGGAGGATACGTAAAATATTTAGTCCGAATTTTTTCCATTCGGAATGATAAATCGCACCCAGGAATTTAAATGAAAAAACTTTTATAGTTCTTCGTAAGATTCTTGAAATTCTTCAACCTTATATATACTGCCACGTAATTTTAAAAGTCTGACTGGCGTTGAACGTTTAAAAAACGAGCTCTGCTAGATAATGCTAACTCGTATTTAAATACTCCTAGTATTTAAAATTGTAATTGTGCATTTTATCGTGTAAAGGTGATTATTCAGTTAAAGCCTCATTTTTACAGATACGTAATGTAAATGGAAAAACACAATTCTTCTTATTTATTGCAAAATCCGTAAGAATGTCAAGACCAATGATGCTAATAAATAGATTTATTTGTACACATGAAGCAATACTGTTTTACGTACTGTTAACGATAGCACGAAATATAGAGATAGAAGTGTTCTAGTTTTTATTTCAAAATAAATATGTCAATCAAACTGGATTCGGAACGATTGAATTTGCATACAATGCAAAGGCCGTTTTTGTAATACGTCCTCTACCCTGAAATTTTGCCTATTTTGGCAATTTAAGAGCGCACCTACTCTAAATGCGCGCTCGTGTGCCCTGAAATTTTATCTGATTTTTTTTTTGCAAATAGAGAGGAAAAAAAGAGTTTCGCGCGCAGGCTTACTTGAATTTCACCGAGATAAGGGAGAAATCGCGCGCGCGGTTTCGTCGTGAAGCAAGAGAGGCAGCGAGCAAACGGAGCTGGAAGCTTTTTCGCCATATTTACATCCTATAGAGAATTTTAAAGTGGGTATTTTATAGTTAAAATGTTATTTATATGTATATAATGTTAGCGTGGATAAGTTTTCGTCTACTCGGTGTCAAAACTGTCGAACATAATCGAATGAACTACGTTGATGTGCATTTGAAAAGTACATGGCTTTCAGTGAAATGTGATGCGCTAAGTAAATTACATAACAATTTCTAATAAATTTTCGAAATTTTCAATAACAATCTTTTTTATCGAATAATATAAGATCACCGTCTATATCTAATTTCAATTAGTCTGGGTTATTTGTAATAATGTATATAATATTTTAATTGACGTATTTCCAATACTAATTTATTTTAAAATTTCCGGTGCTGCTCTATAATTTTGTAAGCTGTAGCAGTACCATTGATCTTACGAATAACTTAAAAATTCACTCTACTAGATAAGAAGTCTTATGTAAGGGTAAAATGTAAGTCATGAATTTGAATTTTTTATTTAATGAATTTCAAATGTCTTCTTTTTTGTGTCCCATTTCGCACTAAATATTCAAAAAGAAATTTTGCATGTAAGTTTCTGTAAAAAGATTTAAACAATTTGTAAGACAACTTGATTTGCACGTCTTTACGTTTATAATATATTCTCATTTGAATTTATTATAAACGTAAAGCTGTTGTACCAATAACTTTCAAAAAAATGCATAATGTTATGCGAAAGCCATAATATGTTCCAGAAAATATTTCACTGTTTTACTCTACAGCATTTTCACCAAATGAGCTACGCTTACTCCAAATATAATAGCAGCTAATTTTCCAGTAGGCCTAATTTTTTTCTTTATATATTTCGCGTATAGGCATCATAGATTTTTCTTCTAAAAGTTTCCTCTCTCGTTTTTCTTTCCCCTAATTTCTATTCTACATGCAAGCGTCCGCGATTGTTTCGTTTTCTGCCTCTGCTTTCCTTCCCGCACTTTTACTATCGGCCGTTATACGACACAGGAGAGCTTGGGGGGGACTGCGAGCACTTGGTCACGATAGTGCGCATCATTATTCGCTCGAGTGATTAGCAGGCAAATGACTCCGATTTGCCCTCTTAGGCAATACGGGAAATCGCATTGTACTGCACCTCTAGAGAAGTGTGCATCGCGGCGGCGGCGGCGGCGGAGACGGCAGTGGCACTAGTAGAGCTTGTTTCCAAACTGCTTACTCGAATTTCAATTTCCATATTGAATTAAGCCCCTACCGCACGCGCCTCTAACTTCTCTCTTAGAATCTTACTTGCGTTCTCTCTCTCTCTCTCTGGCAGTGTGTAAACTCTTATACGAATACTAACGATCGGCAGAACAATCAAGGAGTTGAGAGAAGATTAGGCAATTCACTTACGAATGTGTATACAGACCAGATGAAATTTAAATTGAATTACGTATGTTTTCTTTTAAGTTTCCTAACGGATTCTATTTACGCGGTATAAAAGATTCGGAACTTTCTTTACCCGAGCTTATATGCTGAATGAATGTATAACATAGAGTGCATTGCAATTCAAAGAAATACTTTGTTTTTTTTTGTATACAATTATCGCGGGTATCGTTTTTGTTATCTTGCGAACTCGACTAATTCATTGGAATTATTGTGTATGGCAATAAGATTAAATACATCGTTTTAATAACAACTCAGTAATGAACTTTTAGCATACATTGAAGTTTCGATTTTAAAATAAAGTAGGCATTAATTGTAGCGGCAAATTATTTTTTAGGTTTATCGTTGTACATGATAGAATGCTTGCGTTGTGATGAAGCGAGTGAATAAATATTAGCAAATGAAATCTGTGTATCTGAAAAATTAATAATTAATTAAGTATATATAAAATATTTATACAGCCCGGTGAATTATGCATTCTCAAACCATTAAATGTAGAAAATAGGTTATGTAAGTACGTTGATCCTCAAGATGCAGATTTTATTAACCTGCATCGCGCTATACATAGGCAAGGTGAAAAATCTAATTTAAAGTATGACATATTTATGCGAAATCGTATGAAGTTTTTTCATAATAAAAATGAAAAAAAAAAGTTGTCCGCTTTTTAACTCTCCACTTTCCTTAACAGTGCATCGCAGAAATATTAAACAAACTAGAATTTAATATTTTGAAAGATAAATATTGGACATAATATAAAAGAACCTTTAGACCTCGCTATAAATAGGTACACTCAGCAGTGTTACACAGCGGTAGGAATCGAGAGAAAAAAAAAAACAACTAACCAGTCTTTTAAAAAGTAACTTCAGGCGATAAAACATTCGTTCCCAAGACTTATATCAGAGTCGCATCTTTCATAAATCGAACGGCGTCCTTGAACGGCCACCGCGCGGCTGCGCATTTTATGCACATAACCATCATCGTTATTTTCGAAAGCATTCTCTTTTTTTTCGCCACGCTGGCTCAGAAACTCGTTATTATAAAGCGGTCTATTCCACATATTGTCCAATAGTGAGATACCGTGGTAATTAGGAGAATCAGATAAGAGCGCGCGAGAGACTGTTTCAAAACTTTCTTAGATCAAACGCAGACCGTTTACTTAATGACGATTGTGTTTGGTGGTAACATTTTTCAAAGTTAAACAAAAAAGCATTGCTGAATTACGCTTTTATAATTTTGGCGCATGTGGGTAAAAGTATAATGTGCATATGTATACGGGCTTTAATTGGTGTAATTGTTGCGCAGTCGCGCGAAGCCGAATGAAAAAGGAAAAAAAAAAAGGAAAAAAGAAAAAAGAAAAAGATGGAATAAAAAGAGTATATGTGTATGTATACGAAGCCGCTGCCACGGAGAATCGACATTGTTCGTTTGGGACTTTTCTCACGGAGCGCAAGTAAAGCGACACTTTCCTCCATCCGTTTTCTTACGTAAGCTCGCAATGCGCTCTATACACGCGCGCGCCGTTCGCTCGCTATACGCGCTCGTTATAAAGGCGAGGATCTCCTTTACGTGCGAGAAAAGAAATTTCCAATCGAATCGACTGCGATGTTCGTGCGCTCTCGGGGGAACGACGGGAATTCGAAATCTACTGCCGGATGGAGGGATAAATGTAACCGTTAAGCTTCGATTGTTAGCACCTTTCATTTATTTTTTATGCGTACTTCCGACATTGTTTCATGGATAATTGCATTCAAATTAAGTATTTCGAATACGGGATTTGCAATTAAAAAAAACATTTAAAACTGAATTTATATAGAAAGTGTGATTTTACAACAATGTTATTACTTTGGTCTTTATAAAGAAAGGAGTAAACAAGTCAGCTTGATTATATAATATATACAATGCACAGAGCAAGAGTGGAGTTTCAGTTCATGATTTCCAAAACGCGCATGCGAAATAATTTACGGATCATTTTTAAAATGCACTCGCACGAGATTCGCTTCCCGAGATTGACTTTGTATAACTTTGTGACCTCGTAATAAGTTCTTATACAGTATATTCTATATTTATACACATCCCATTAATTATTTGTCATTGGCGTTACAAAGTTCCACGTAGTATATTATTACTGTAATAATTGTAGGTATACTGAATTGTTTTTATTATAGTAAAAACTTCCGCTGCATTGTACTGCACTCCAGTGTCGCCACGGTTAACGGCTATAAATACCGCGAACTTGTACATGGGCTTTGTGTACACGAATATATTGAAAAATCAATCAATAAATTTCTACTATTTATAAACAGATTGCTGCTACGTTAGTTAAGTGCTAATTATTGTTAAAAGTTTAATATTTACGAAGAAAAATGATGTGATAATTATTATGCACATAATTATTTTGCATAATTCCGTGCTCTTTTCTAGCAGTGCACAAAAATAGTATAGACTAAATTGGCGTCAATCTGCAAGGACAAATTTATACGCAAATACTACAGTATTCTAATACACAGTAGACTAGCATAAACCTTACAGTAATCATGAGTTTTGATAAAATAATGTCAAGAGAAAATAACGAGTTTCCGTTTACGCGCATTCACATTTGAATACAACACGTTTTACAAAGAAAAACTATTTAGATTTACTTTGAACAATTTAGAACATAAATATTTAACATAAATATTTTGCGGCTTAAGTTGACACATGAAGACATCCTTACGTCTAATTTAATTTTTTTTTACATGGCTACACGTAAATCACGTTGCCTATACATCTACCTGTATATAATAATTATAAGACTAATTAACAATTGCACAACACTGTAAAATCTCTAATATCGTAATTATCGTAGAATCAGTAGTACAATATAGCCACAGGCTTTCAAACAACTAAAGTAATATAACCGCAGTAAACTGTTATGTTTCATTAAAACTATGAAATGGCGATAAAAACGATTGTTAGAATAGGCGAATAAAAAAAAGAAGAAATGCAAAAGGAATGCAGCTCGCGCGATAAATGAAGCATTAAAAGATGAATTAATGCGTTCACAGAATACTTCCTTCAACGGAGAGCGCGTTAAAACGTATACAACGTCCCAAAGAGTCCGTATCCCTCAGCCGTTCCGCCGGCAGCAGCAGCAGCAACTGAGAGAACCGCATCCACGTGCGTTAGGCGATGAAGCATTCGCTTTTTTTTACAATAATAATACCGGGAGAGCGCGCGAGTCGGTGCCAGCGGCTCCCGCGTACAATACTTCATCTGCCTCTGGCAAAAAAAGGAAAACTGCGCAGGGAGGAAACTAATTCGTGCCTCTCGCCAGAAAGTACTTTTACCGACTGCACTGCACGTACGTACGACACTTTACAGCGTACGCGGCAAAAGTGGACTCTTGTTTATACATCGCTGTTTGCATCTGTAACAGCGCGAACCTCTTTCTCTCTTTCTTTTTCCTTTTTTTTTCCCCTTATGAATTATGCATTTCAGCGAAATAGTTTGCAAAGCGACGACGCGAGTTCGAAAATTAATTGACGCGCGCGCGCGCACAAACTATGTCGCCCCGCGTATACGCGTGTGGCTATCATTGCCGGGTTTGCTCAAACCGTGAGCTGTTTGTTCTTCGTTAGCTTTTCGCGTATGTAATTTAATCATTTAATATTTGCGATTCTGGTTTATTGTAGCGAGGGTCGACAAATCAATATGTACTCGATATACGGCAAATATATAACCAGTGCTACATTGTACTTTACGCCGAGATTTTGGTAATATTGTTTATTCTGCAAAATTGAATTGAAAGACGTACAAAATAACATATATCTTCTAGGGGGTGAGACACGGGCAAGTGTTTTTATCGAATGCACTGGATGCAATTTGTGTATACCCAACACAAATTTAGGTAAATGGAGTAATGCTGTTGGAATTATTGAGTCCATTTATTTGTCGGATGTAAAAAAACGAGTGCAAGAATAGCCCCACTCACAAATCGCATTGCGAATTCTGTACTGCTGTTTATGAAACTCGCTTTCGCAGCCCTGGGTAAATAAACGTGTCTCAGAAACTCTGATATGCAGTTTTTTAAAATAGAATCATAGAAACATTAAAAATCTGGAATAATGGACTTCTCATGCAACGTTAACTTTATCGGCTTTCTCGAGTTTTACGAGGTCTTGCAATGGAATGAATTTTATATAGTTATTCAATGAAATATTGTATAATTAAATTTTCAATATAAACTCTAAAATTGAAATAGGATGTGACTGGCACATGATTGATTAAGGAAATTTCCCGTATAAAATTTCGACGAAATTTTTACAGCTTTTCAATGTTATCTCTTTAAATATTAGCTTGTATTTGACATTTCTGTAGATATTATATTAAATTTAGTTTTGTGGAATTCGATATTCCCCCTTTTTTATTGAATTTTCTGGTCAACTATAAATAGACTTACAAATCTTTTATAGCCTTTAATGCGATTGACCCAACTCCCAAGACCTGATATATTTACTATAGTACAAGAGAAGTGATTAATCTTTGAAGCGTAATAATTTTACTAAGCATCGAATAAAGAAATTTCAATCATCTTAAACAGTGCAAAACAATAATACTCTGATCGTAAACATCACGATAAAATGTAAATTGACCGAATATAAAATAGAACTTCCATATTTATAACTGGAGGAGGTAAATTTGTTTTACTGCATCGCGAGTGCCTACTTACATATACTTTTACTGACTATCCATTATGCAAAACAAAATAAAAGCGAACTCGTTCACCAATTGCTGCTACTCTGTATTCGCACCTTTTGTGTAAAATACGCGTCTAATATACTCGCTTCTGCATCAGCGAATATAACGCAACTTCAAAAGCACGCAGAACGCGAACAATAAAATTTTACATAGTTTAAAACTACCAGCGACGGGAAATTGTGCTCGCAGCTAAAATTAGAATCATATATGCAGTCCCAACATTATATACTCTCTCGTATAGTGCGTCAAGTTTCAAATATTGAATTAGCCTGTAAAATTGAGTGCGCGATAAATTAAGCCACCGATGAAACAATATGTATACTCGAACGGTATTATTCGCAAGCGCGAGCGTATTCGGGATTACATTTTCGCGCAAATATCTCAAACGACAAGTGTGCAGTAGTATGTACTTGCGCTACACAGGCTCTGCGAGAGAGCATCAGCCGCAACGTTCTCACGTGAGGATTATATCCTATAACGCAGAGTTGCACGCGAAAGCGATTGCACGCATCCTCATGCAAATCGCGGGCACAAATGTCTCCCCTCGTTTTCCGCTTTGATCCCACAGCCGCGAGAGCGGGACACACTTTTTTCTCTCTCTCTCTCTTCACGATTCGCGAGTGAAAGCGTTGAAGAAGCGTTTCACGGTAGAGATATAATGGCGTGCCACCGTCGAAGCCTGTACAAACTAAGTAAATCGCAAAGCAAGAAGAGACTTTTGGGAGGGGGCCTATGAAAAATCACGACAGAAGAGGAAGAACCCCTCGCGCGTACCTATACACAAAGCCCATAAAAATCCTTTCGACTCTGCGCCACACCTGATGCAGTGTATACTGCGTGAAGCACATAGCAGCGGCTCTTCCCCATATATATATACATGCTCGTTGTGCAGTGCCGTTATTCCAAACCTCGCGCGTCAAAAGCTGGTATACGTGATACACGGCCATCGGTCCTCTCTCTCTCTCTCACTCTCTGTGTGTGTTACATGCACACAGGCACGCACATGCTGGT
>UELU01126385.1:0-56046 GCA_900490025.1 Megastigmus dorsalis
CCCTCCTCCTGCCCCTTGTATATCCAGAGAAATCTCTTTCTCTTTTCTTTCTCTGGATCTCTCTCTCTTTTTTTTTCTCCTGAGCTCTCTGTCGTGAAGTGGAGTGAGCCTTCAAGATTACACGGGGAAACAAACCTGAGCTTGTTGTCCGGGACTTTTACCCGTATCGAGAGCTGCTTCGACAGCCTTGATGAAGTATTGACGAGATTGCACGCGTGATCGAACAACATTTTTGCTTATTAAGATCAGATAGTGTCCGGTTTTTTTTTTAGGGAAATATTGTTATATGCTGTTTAGTGCAATGCAGTACTGTTGAAATTTCTATTGACTTTATGACAATATAAAGCGTTGAAAATAGTTTCTACATATTGTAAAATATCAATTTGTTAACATTAAACATGTATTGTATAAAGTTTTTTAAAGCATAGGTAATGAGTAAAATTTTTTGGTCTCTTCGAGAATAAATAAAAATTCATAAAAAATATTCGAAAACAAGCCAGAAATATAAAGATTCATTGTTGGTCTCCCACGTGATTTTGTGATACAAACACTCCCGCGTGTTTGTCAGAGAGCAGGGAATTCCCGTCCATTTGAAATTCTTGATTGTCGTATTTTCCTAATTCATTATACACTTTGGCAGAAGTGAAACAAAAAACAAGTTTTATATTTACTCTTTCTAATTGCTTTTATTGTTTACCGTATACGCATATATTACAGTGCTATGTTACAACTATAAAAATAGTATAAAGACTAATAACTAATTACAGTTAGTGAGTACAATGCTTATTTTGCTGTTTCTTAAATTATACAAGATACGTATCACATATTTACAATTTATTAACAATTAATTTACTTAAATACTATTATAAACTTTATAGTATACAAAATTTCTTACCATACGAATGCCGATTTACTAATATACATTTCAATTACTTTTCTACTAAACGTTACGGAATATGACGCTTCTATTTAGACCAATGATTTTCGTAAGCTACTATTTGTAAGTAATCAGATTAAGTAAGTAATCAAATTGATAGTTTAATGTTAATTAGCGTATATAATATCATTAAAATATCACGTAACATCTTTATAGTTATTTAATTTTCACATCAATTCAATTTCTGTTCTAAATGAATATATCGATCAATTACTTTCGTCTATTCTAATTTGTACTTATTATTAATTGCTTAACTATTTACATAGTTGTTTCTTTTTTCATTGTTCAAATCACTACAATTACATTCACGTCATAAATAACTGTCACAGCAAATAACGTTTGATTAATCGTATACACGCGCAAGTTTTGTCAAATCAATTATGATCGTTCATAAAAATAACGTATTTAACGCAACGATCAAAACAATCTGAATTTCGTACAATCAATTATTAGCTTCGACGTCTGACATGTCGTCCTCGTGAATCTCGTAGAGATCCATTTCGGACTCGCGCTTGAACTTGGAGTCTTCGAGGTAGCAGTAGCAAATCGTGTTCGAGGCCGTGCGGAATACCAAAAAGAACGTCAGCGACATCAGGAGCGAGGCAATTATCACCACGATAAGTGCCGCGACCTTGATGTGTTCCCTAATGTCTTTGAGGAATAATTGGCAGTATCCTAGAGTCGCGAAGAACGACAGTATGGGTATAAGTAGTGCTCCGAGGAATATAACGCATTCGGTCACCTGTTGAAGAAAACGGTATACGTAACAACATATGTAATATTGGATTATCTACTCGATTCAATTATTGACCCAAAATTTTGACTACAAGATGGAAATGGGAACTTACAGCATTTATGGCCAAGAACGATAGTGGATTCTTCATTATAAGAATGTAAGAGTCCTTCGCCGATTTGTAAAAGGTGTGTCCATGGATAGCAGCCTGTGCCAAGGCATCGAATGAAAATTTACCGATCATAGATATGTAAGAGAGTATCAGAATAGGCCGTTTGAATATTTCCTTTAGCCTCTCGCGCTCGTACTTGTAAACGATGATCGCCATTGGCACTAGGGTGCAGAGGGACGATCCGTAAGCCAAGGTACCACTCTGTACACTGAGACACAAAAGAACAAGCCAAATGTAATATTTCGTCGATCGGTAGAATATCTAACAATGATGATTCGACAATTGAAATAAATGATTAAATGTTTACCTTATCACCGAGATGAAGCTCCTCAACACAGTAAAATAGGGAACCGTGCGCTTGTCCTTGGCACCGTACCAGGTGGCGAAACTGGAAGTTAAGGCCATTCTTCCGAGTCCCGTCACGAAACTGCTACTCCACAAGAAGCAGATGGTATTGATGAGGTGAAAGAAGTAAATGTAACACGGAACGTAGCCAGTGAGTTCGAAAATCGGATACTCGTCGTACCATTCCTCCGTTTCATTTGAACTGTCGTAGCTGCTGTTGACGTTAGGTGAAGTAGTTGACGTTAGGTTTTGCATTTCAACTTCATCTTCTATTCTGATAGTTTTCAAAAATACGTAGATAGCGCCAGCGAAGAAGACTACCATCAATTGGAGGATGAACTGGAGTATCATGAAGAATAAAGTCGATGGAAAGAAAAACATGGCTCTGGAAATTGGATTCATTAGTCAATTAGTCAATTTTGATATAAAGAATTTGCCGTTTAAATAAATGTGATCATTAGAAGCTACGGATTTAAAAAAGAATGGCCGATTGTATTGATGATAAAGATCTTCAAAACGATATTCATCCAAGTTAGAAAATTAATAGAACAACAACATAATTGCAGATGGAAGAACGTTAATAACTCGCTATTACTTACTTGCAAGACTCTCTGACGACTTTGCAAACGACTTTGATTCCAGTTTTCTTAAATGCATACATAATCATTCCGTACACGCAGAGGAATATAACAAGAGGGACGTACAAGATGGGTCTCGCTTCATAATCGATCATGTAGTAAAGCACGAGAGTATAAATTAGGACTATCCCGACGGACAGAAGAACCAGACTAACGAAAATGAATATCTTGGTGTACCACCGAAACATACTGACGAATCCAGCCATCAATGCTATGGAAAATGTCACCGCACCAAGAACGATAAATCTGAAAGCAATTAAAAAATGATAACTTATTATAATATCGCTGCGTTATGAAATGAGCAAATCTATTTAATGTATATATTATGAAAAATTGTCATTTAAAACAGACAATTCAGAGACTCAGATCATAGTCCAAGCAATATTTACCTTGCTGAGTGAAAATATTCGTGGAGGAACATCGATATTTCCATAATTTCCGAATGATGAAGTAAATTGACATAGTGAACTTCCATCGTGTAGCCAGTGCAGAAAGCTGAAAATGAAATTTATTCTAAACACATATCAACAATGGAATATGCTATAAAGAAACAAACCTTTAATCCACTTACCATATATGGCTATCGAGATCCAAAGAGCCCAAAAAACGCCGTATGCTATGAGATACGGGAAATCTCCATCGGTCCGCTCTACTTCTTCCGGACCCTGGCATACTATTTCCACTTTAGGCTTATCAGCCGTTTTTTCTGAAACAAACATTACAAAGTTCATCAAGGCATCTGATGAAATTTACAAAAAAGTTGATGAATACGTTTAAAAAAGAAAAAAGTAATAATTTAAGAAGTAATCATAACACAATGTCTTTGTTCAGTAGCTCAACTTTTCATATGCGCTATGCGATTGCATTTCAGTTACCGCAATGTCTTAAATTACATTTCTATTACGGGCAAATTGTCAAAAATTATTTCAACTACGCGGTAACTCAATGCTTCGTCGAATCGTCATTGAGTTGCACAGAGGATGCAAATGCTGCAAGTACGAATTAATAATTAGAACCGCACGAAAGCGCTTTCAATTATTCGATTCGCCAGCGATACAATCAACCATGTGCAGTTAGCTTAGTTATAGTCGAGTTTCCTCGGCACTTCGCAAAAGTGCAACTTACCGAACTTGGTGTATGTCATATTTACGTCGAATCTTAATGTCAACGCGGACAACGAACGATCAGCCCACACCCACACACACACTGCACACAGAGAGCAATATATTATCACACTCGATGCTAACTCTTGGATGCGAAGCAGCAGCGATCCCGATGCACTTCTATTACGTCAATCAATACGCAACACGAGAGCCGAGCCGATAAAAAGAATATCATTTGCAGCCGCGGGATATGTTTGTGCTATACGTCTGCCACTCCGCGGCGCGACTTTAGCGAAATTGCGCGACCGATTCGCGCACGCACACACACACACACGCGCGCAGAGCTAGAGACACTCGTGTGCAGGCCTATTATATATCGTGGCAAAATTGAGAGAACTCCGCGTGCGTCGACGAGCGAGTCTCGACTGAGCTCGAGAATTATGTCGTTGCGCTAAATGTATAAAGAGCGCGGGGCGACTATTAAAGCTTGTGGGAATCCCGTATCACCGTCTAGGGTTATCCTATAACTCAACGGACTCTCGCTTATCGCTCGCTCGCCTGGACTTGCCCCCCGGTTTTTCCTGACTTTTATTTTTTCCCTTGCTTCCGAAGTATATGAGTTTTGTACGTGGGCACGGAGTTGTCCGTGCTATGTTTGTAAACATACGCAGGTAGGAATTATGTAAATTCTTTGTTTCTGACGTTCTCATGAGCAAGAAGGTTCGGATAACATGCACCTTCTCATGGAAGAAGGGAGATGAGTCGTCAAACCCGCTTTTTATTAAATATATTTTTTAGTTATACGACGTGACCTTTCGAAGTAAGGTTTACATTTTAGCTTTGATTAGCAGGTAAATAAATCACCGTTGTTGAGTATTTGATATGTTGATTTGAGTATCGGTACGTAAGTTTCAAAAATAATTATTGCAGTATACTGAACAGTGTTTTAAAAGTAGACTGTAAACGCCAAAAAACTACTATACTTCTTGAATGAAACCTCGTAAAAAGTAAAGTAATATTTAAAGACAGCTGTTTTTTTAATCTACAATTACACCAAGTATTATAATTTTACATGTGGAATGTCTTTCTGTACAGACTTGAATATTCTATAATATTTTGTAAGATTTGTTTTTAAAATATACTTATCGCATTTTAGAGGAAAGACTTTGTATAAATGATGCTTCTTAATTTTTCGTAATCATCTTAATACAACACGATACAATAACATTAACGCTATCGAAGTATTGGTTTATCTTGTTTTAAAACATTGAGTAATCGGATGAACTGGTTTAAGGGGTCCAGTGAAAGCTTTTTGTCCATGGAAGTTTTGATAATAATACTTTCGTGCTGTATGTTAAAAATTTTAAGATTTTTTTTACCTTTTTAAAATATTAAAAAGTCAAAGATTTAATGGTCAGATGACATAACGTGTTTGATTTCACTTGCTATTCACGTTATTTGACTCACATTTAAAAAAAAATATGATATCAGGAAACCCGTATTTACTTTGAGCGCTCTTACTTATAAATTTTCAATTCCTAATCGATTCATCTCTCTGGAGATTCAACTAAATTTTCTTAACATTTAGCTGGATGAAAAAATGTATTGCAATATTTTCAATCGATGATATCAGAATGTTCAAAGTCGAAAAACTTCTCCGAGCCTCTATCGTAAGCCGCGTACGCACATTTGACTTTCTAAGAATACGCCGCACAGCAGTATTTTACATAATTTAGATCGGTTATGTCTCATAGTGTGCGCTATTGAAGCCGAGATAATGCAGATGTCTTGTTATCATTGATTCGAGCAACCGTTTATCTAACACGTCATTCGCGTTACATGTACACGATATGTACGTGTATTTTTTCTGTATAAAATGAAATTTCCACAATCTCTCTTGTTTTTATTTTTCACGAAATTAAGAATTTCCCGTATCTATAGATGGCAATATACTTGTTCGACTTTTCATTCATCGTATCGTTGAAAACAATGTTGGAAAATCTGCAGCCGAAAGAAAATAATAACAGTGTCTGCAGCAGCAAAATATTTGCGTCTATATACAAATGAAAATGTAAAATAATGTTTGACGAACGTAAAGATCCTTATTCATCCGAGTTTGAAATACCCATATTTGCCTGTATGATATCGGTAAGAAACATTTCTATTCTCAATACTGAACGAAACGCGATCTGTCCGTGAAAAGTTAGAACGATTCGATATATCGAAGTGAGGCATAAATATCTCGGCTGGCCGACGAATAAAAATCATATCCATTAATCGCGATACCCCGAACCCCAGTGCATATAAATATGCCAATGAAGTCGCTGCAATAAATTCCCGATTGGCCCAATAGTCCAATAACCATCAAGCTGGCCTCTCTTTTTCGATTCAAGAAAACGCTCTCACTTTAAGACTCTTATTATTTTTTTTAAATCATATTTAAACTATTTAATTGCTATGCAAAATATCTACCGATTAACGGAGCGCGCTGGCAATCATGCAAATGCAATCCTCTTTAGATTTTTAATAAAACGTTTTTTCTTTTTTTTTTCAAATATTATTCTAAAGCTTTCTTGCTTTATCGCCTTTTGTTTGCTGCAGCAATGCCAGTCGATTGGTAATAAAGGGATAATTTACTACGGTTTTTGATATTTTTCATCGAAACACTGCATCGAACACTACATCATCGCACGGAGGCGATACGAATGCATAATTCAAAGAAAAATCAAAGACAACGTAGCAGGTCCAAATTGTAATCCAGAAAAAGAGGCATCTCATGCTCAATTTCACCGCAAAAGATGCAAGCTACACATACGAGTGAAATAAGAAGAAGAAAAAACATAAAATAAGAGCGAATGGAGAAAAGCTCGGTGCACATTTTCGCGAAACAGAGAAAAGAGAGAATATTCGATAGCGAAAGCGATAAAGTTGAGGGGCGCGCGAAGTGGAAGTTTTTGCTGTATAGGAAGGGGCGGGGGATAGAGAGAGAGAAGAGAGAGAGAGAGAACAGTTCACTTTAAAGCCCGAGCAGCCGCAGCAGCCCCCGAAAAGTTCAATATCGCAGCTCCAGCGCGGCGAGAGGAGCTGAAAAGGCGGTCTTAATGCATTTGCCGAGGTAACCGCTCTGCACGCATCACCAGCCACCCTTTCCGCAAGCTCAGCGCTTTCCCCTCTTCCTCTCTCTTTCTCTCTCTCACTCCCTCTCTTGCTGCACACCCCCTGTGCGGTTCTCGCTTTCTTCCCTCGGCGCGTATCGCCTTCTGACCACCTTTCACATTTTTTACGATAGCCTCTCCCTCCACTTTTCGGACTGCATTATCAATCCTTCTGTATATATTTGCCGCCGCTGACTCCCAACGAATATGTCCATAACTTTTGAGCTTTTGTTTTAAACTTTCCTTCGGGGATGCATATGTAGGCGACTAATCGTTCAAATTATTCACGTGAGATGTGAACCTGTAGCGAAAAATGATACTACGGTGTAAATTATTTTTTTTAAAGTAGATTTTATCGAACGTGCTGTTTTTTTTAGGAAATAGCAGATGTATTTATGATTGGCTTGTTGTTGTTGTTCTTAATTCGTCAACATTCCATGTTGATAAGTGTCGATGTCTCACGGGAAAACACTCATCATTTTTTGATACTTTTGATGCAATGTAAATAAATTGTAAAGGAATCTTTATTTACTACTGCATTCATATTTTTTATTATATTTTCGTAATATCTTTATAATTTCACTTATTAGATATAATTATAATTTCTTAGAATGACCAAATAATAACATCTTAAGATGCTAGGTGCAAATATTTAATTACTAGATTTTTAATAATTATTTGCTCTTTTATTAAATTATACAATGAAGAAATTTAAATGACTAAATAAAATTGGATAAAATTTAGATAAAATAATATTATCAAATAACAGCTGTTTTAAGAATGATACCGATTTATTGTGCGTTAATGGAATATTTCAACTCGGATGGAAAAAACAATGCAATACGCGTCACATATCCGGTAAAACAGTCCTGGTTAGATTATGACAAAAATCATTAAGATACTAAGGCTGAAACTCCCACACAATAATTCGTAAACTGATTTCCGGGTTACGTTCATTTGTACGTAATACAGTGGGGAATATTGATATAAAAATCATTTGCTTACGCAAGTTATAATGAGAAGCTGCTGTTAGGAATACCACATGTTTCATATGTACAGATTAAAATAAAATAGCTTGGTTAACGTATCTGTTATACTTTTAATATTGATACTCTTTAAAGTTAAAATTAGTTTGAATATCGTGTGAATATCAGTTCATATTTTAAAAATTGCATATTTTCATATTCGCTTGCTACAATGAATTTTTTCAAAATTGTATAATAGACTAAACATTAATGGTGCTTTTCAACTAATTTTTTAATATTATTCATAAGTGTATATATATAAATATTTGCTTTAAAAATCACCATCGTTACCCAAGTATAAGATGACTATTTTTCAACTTAAAACCACCTGATATTAATTAGATCTGTACACAACATCTATTCTTATTTGTATAATTATTGCGTATTCTGTGCGGTCGTCTGACCTGGGCGAGTCCACTTTGAAGATAAATGTGATATTCTAGACGATCATTGGAATCGATATGTTTTACTCAAGTATCCTTTTTCGGATTATTACTGTTTTCAGAAGATTCACTTCGTATAATAAATCAATACTATTTTAAGCTTTAATTTATAATACATCGATTAATAATAAGGGGAAACTAAACGGAAATTGCCAATTTGAAAAATAATATTTCAATTTACCTTATCAACGCTTGTTTTTCGTGGGAGTATAGAAGTTTTAGAATTCCAGTCAATTGTTCAATTTACTAACTTACTTTTGCGTCATAAAGTATATTAATTGACATTATTAACATTCTCGGAAATGAGCTTTTCCCTTTTGCATCCGATAAATGTAAATTAAAATAAGGTTCAGCCGCGAATATTGTTTAAATTTAACGGGTCCCTCCTTTAAAGAGCTGTCCTTTATTCGCAATATACAACTGCCTTGTCGCCAGTCTCGCGACCTTGATAATACATCTGCTGGACCTTGACTGATACGCCTTTACGTATACGCCGCACGCATGTCAGTGCTCAAGCGATGACAGCTCGCGATTACACTCTTATATACACGCAGCTCTGTATCCCTATATATACATATATTGCAATAGATAGCGCAAACTGTTGAATATAGTCATTCATCGGTTTGTAAATCTGTAACTTTATCGATTCTTCGCGAAACTATTTTATATATTGTTATCTACAACAAAGACATCGTGGACAGCCGAACTTCTTTATCAATTTTGTATCGTTAACGGTCGACGCGGGAAGGTCGAGTCTTGTAATTGAGCGTTTCCTTGTGACGCAAAGGATGGCATACACACGCTATTTTCCAACGAAAATTACAATTTACCATCTGAATGACCAAAGCAAATGCAATCGTCACCGTGTACGTGCACAAAAAAATATTGGAACAAGTAATATAACGAATGTATACAAAAAATACCACAATTAAGTTAGATTTAACAGTAATTTTTCCAGTTAGACGCTCGCAAAAAAAAAGAACGCTCCGCGCTAGACGCAATACTTGACCCTCTTTCTCCACATCCTCACCTTGTAAGTCTCCACCCATCGCAGCCATACACACTGTCCAACGTTCAATTTTCTGCGCCGAAAGAAAGAAAAAAGAAAGCTAGCTCGCGCACTATAATACAAGCACAGCATCAGCAGCACGTCGACTATATCAACGCTTTCATTCGGTGGGCGATGCCACCACACCTCCCCCGCCGCTTCAGCACCACCCGTCCGATTATAATGGCTCTAAAACGAAGCGTCTCCGTCACCGCCCCGTCGTTGACGCTGCGCGCCACCGACGTTCGGGGGCTTTAATCTCTTAACGCACGCGGCGGCCTCAACTGGACTACCAGTGCAGAGAGAGAGAGAGAGAGACGCATTTCGCGCTAATGCTTTATACTCGTGCCGGTAGACACTCTTCGATTAACGAGATTGCTTTGTGTATAATGCGACTAGACGTTCTTATAAACCTCCCCTATATAGCCGTATCCCTGTAGATATATATATACATGAGCAGCTTGATTACACTGATTAACCGGTGCTTTGTATTCGACTTGGCCGTCGACACCTTGCGTCCGCTGTTTTTTTCCTTGTACGAGGTGCAGGGTTATTCCCGTTGCGCTTTTCCACTTGATTCACTTCCTTCGACTCCTATTATACAGTGGAATCATTCATTTACATCTCGATATAGGATTACCCAGAAATAAAATTACACTCCTATGTGTATCCTATCATCTTTATTATTTTCTCTGCGGACGAGCTTCGAAGCTATATACCTATAATCGCGTATCGGCCGTCCATTATTTGTTGTTTCAAAAGAATATATATACATATACTGTGTGCGAACGCGCGGGCCATATCGAGCCATTCCCTACTATCCTCTTAAATGAGAAATCGCGAGCGTATATATATAAGCGAGGAGAGAGAGAGGGACGAGGCAGCTCGCGAGATTAAGCCTCCCTTTCTTCTCGTCAGCCTCTCTTCCTCCTCCTCTACTCGTCGTCGTCTTCGCTATCTCCTCTCTTTTCTTCTTCACTTTCAAAATTGCGCAACGAGAGGCTACTTGGTCACGAGCACTTAGAAAATCAATAGTTTCAGCTCTCACTTGATCCGTTGGCTGCTGCTGCCGCTGCTACTGCTGCTGCTGCTGCCAGGCCATATCTTGATTAAAATCAGTGCCACCTTCCCCTTATGGCCTGCTCTCTTTATCCCCATCTTCGCCTCTTCCCTCCCCGCCACCTCTAACCCATCGACATTCGTTACTCTCACTTATTTTCTCCTTTCACCCTCGTCCTCGTAGTCTCCTCGTGCACTTCGAGACCTCCTTGTTTCTATGGACTTCGGGGATATTTGCATAGATAAATATTGCCGAGCGATATATGCTGGCCGACTGTTGTGCGCGTTCTTGACTTACGATTAATTGATTTTTTTTTTTTTTTTTTTTGAAAGCGAGGATTGGCTGTTGTTTACCGGGAAATTTACCGGCTTGATTGATTTTTTCTTTTTTCCTGAAATTGGAGATCGAGCAGCGATAAAGCGATTGGATATATTATGCAGAAACGATTGTTGCGAACAGACCGGAAATTATGGCTAATATGAAAAACATTTTATATAATCATTTTTCGTGTATCGTGTTTTCTTTGATAAAAATTGTATATTTTTTCAATCGATAGTTGATATTTTATCGAGCTAAAGATGCAGCAAAACATGCAATTTTTCGCGTTTGTAGTGTAGAATATATACCGCGCGATCGAGCTGTATAGCTTAACGAAAGATAGCGTATCAACTTGCACTGCGCTTGTAATTTATACAAGCTCGTATGACGCGCGCAGAGAGCTTAAACGACTGAGTCACGGGATAATTCGCCACATTTCATTAATCTTAAACGCGGCTGAATTCCCGCAGAAAGGGAGTAAATCGCTGGTTAGAATTTTTTTTTCGCTTCGGCAGCACTTTCTTTAATAAATCTCGCTCGCTCGGCTTGTTTACTCAACGGACATTATCTACAATTATTTATATGTATACACACGTGCCAATGGGAAAATTGAATTTGTGCTTAGCGATAGCTCGTGCACTTTTTCAAATAACACATGGTTAATTGCGTTATAACGATTTATCAATGGCGTGAAACTTTTGCCACAAATTTCTCTCTTTCTCCCTTCTTTACCTTCGTCTCTTGAATCCAGTTAGTCTCGTTAATGTCCAAGTCAGTTTTCGACCTAAAGCATCCTTCCTCTCCATTTACGCCTGGCTCCGACTATACAGTCTTTGCTAAAAACCGATTGACAAAAATCTACGTTACAGAAAATTCTACAATACAACCGGCACACATAAATCGTATATTTACACATCATCGCGAATGCGACATTAAATATTAAATTCTGAACCTATGAAATTTTGTTATCGCGAAAACCGTTTCGAGTTTATACGTAATCCAAGCAAAATTACGATCAAGTCAATGATATACAAACAACATAGTAATATTCTACCACAGCCGAATTCAAAAGTATAGGCAAAAAGCAATAGAGTATAATTCGCGTAGCGCGCGCAGTGCGCAAGTTTATTTTCGCGACGGACTGTACCCGTGTTTCCAGTGGCTCTGCGGAGACCGAGAGAGACGAGAGAGAGAGGCTTAATACTCGCGCGGAGCTCGTGCAGCGCCTCATCACGCGTCTAGTTGCGAACGCGCGCTCTTTTGTTAATCTGTCTACTTTGAGAACTCGGTGCGCGCGGTGGCAGCGGCTGCTCCGTACAGTTGTGCACCGAGCTAAGCTAAGCCCATCTACTAATATCCCTGCGTACTTGTCGAGTGCGTGTGCACAGATGGAACGTACTCTGCGAAAACTTGTTTCGTATCCCTTTCCTCGAAAACCATCGTTCAGCCCCTTAATATACACACGTATACACGTATACTCTTATTCCGGCCCTTATATCGTTATTATTGCTTTTGACGGTTATCCATGCGATTCGCGCGTTTACTAGGAAACCGTGTTATTATATTATTTTGTAGATGGGGGAATTCAAATTCGCTTGCATTGATAATTACGACATGGAACGTGCAATTATTTTCCGAGGATTAAAACAATTATTACTTGTTTATGCAGTAGTTTCGGAAAGCTGCGGATAAATGAACAGATGTAAATAGAGAAGCTCCGATACGACGAATAATCGGTTCTCTTAAAAAAAAGGAAGAAAAAGAAGATAAAAGATATATATATAACGTATAAAAGTTTCGCGCATTAGTTGGGGCCGCGGCGATCTCGTTAAAAAGGGATTTAATCTATTTACACACGCGCGGCGTCGAGTTCTATCTCGGCCTTGCCTCGCGCGCCGCCGCCGCCAGCGCAAAATCAATCGAGCGTAAAGTCCGCCGCAATTAGAATCAACTTCATTTGAAAGCTTCGGCTTCTGCTGCTACATCTATGCTATATATACCGTCGATCCCAGACACGTGCGGTTCCAATATATCTATATATACACGATTGGAAGAGCAGATAAAAGTTACATTGTCTCGGGAGAAGCGGGAGAGCAAAGAAAGGTTTCCCAACAGCGGCAGCAGTGAGAGATAGAGGACAAAAAAAGGGAAAAAAATCGTCGGAAAGTCGTAAAAAGTGTGTGCAATGGGATAGATAAGGAGCGCAAAAGACGCGTCTAATTAGTCATTATATATATATAGCGTGTGTGTAGCAATGAGGCTCGATAGATCGAATTTCCATTGGACACCGCGACTATTAATTTTCACCGGCGACGATCGGCAAAAACGCGCGATATTCGCGAGACAAAGGAAGAAAAACTCCGCGATATCTCGCGGCTACGGGAGATGGGGAAGAAGAACAAAAAAAGGAAATAGAGAGAGAGAGAGAGAGAGAAAGCTTGCCAGTCCTCATACACGCACATACACACACGCGCGTATACACATAGCTTTTGGGTATATATATATAGAGGGAAACTCGCAAGCGGAAGCCGGTCAACATTTGAGCGGGGCAAACAAGTCGCTCGAGAGCATCATCCACGGAATCGTCGAGGGACTTCGGTATAGCTTGCCTATATGTGTGTGTGTGTACCATAGACGTGGATCGTCCGCGACGACCGCCAAACTCTTGCACGTGGTGCGCGGGAGGCTCCCGCAGCAGACACAAAGCATATTGCACCGCGTATATAGATCCTCTCGTGTGTTTGTCCTCCGCCGCTGCCGCCGCCGTCTATAGTCTCGTTTTAACCGATTCCAATCGCGATGGGAAAGATTTTATTGCGCGCGGAGCATCTGTCCCTTGAACTATGTGGTTTAAATACGAGACACCGCGACTCTCTTGTCTAATCGAGCGGATAACCCGAAGACCATGCATTTTTATAGAGATTCGGTTGACGTATATAGGGGAAGTTTTGGTATCGTTGCGATAATACAGTTTTTTTAATGAATGCATTCGTGAAATCAATTTTGCGCGACCAAGTCATTGGTTTGATGCAAACGGAAAGTATATAATGATTATATATATATATATTTTGAATCTAAAGTCAATAAGTTTAGCTACGGAAGGTACAAGGAAGATCATGAATTTTGGAGTAAAGGTAGAAAGAAGAGATGGAAAGTTCAGATACAGCATCGACCGCGCAGAAACGAATATATATATATATATATACATATATATATATAGATATATACGTATATAGAGAAGGACTGTATATAAGCGCTCGTATCATGGGTATTAAATCCGAGGGTCTCTCGTGTTACATTCGAACTCATCATCGTGGCTCTCAACTTGTCCTATCTCTCTCTCTCTTTCATAAGTTGGAGCCCGAGGCTTTTTCGTGCGCCTTGGGAACTGCGCTCCCTCGTTTGCTTCGTCGCACGTTCTGTCTGTGTGTGTGCAATGTGTATCCAAGCTCGCCTCATATTGGAATTAAGTACTTCCTGGCAGATCCGCCCTGGGTTCGTGCATCGATTCCCTTCATTCGCTGCAGTTTTGCCTGCAGCCGATTGTCTGTCGGTACGAGTTTATACAGATTAATTTTAAAAGCCGTGTACGCAACTCGCTGCTTAATTGCGAACGCGTGTCCGATATAACGCACGCTTGAAAATTTGGTTGAATCACTTTCCTGAAAGCACATCACTTTTGTAATCTTTGTGCTGGATTTAGAAATAATACATTAGCAAAGCTAATTCGTTTCACATTAAAGATGTACAATGTATAATCCTGTATCAAAATCGTTTCCCAATTATACACAACATCGACAACCAGCGAACGACAAATGTAAAAAGAAAAAGGGGAGTTGAATCGCTAAGGTGGAGAAGGAGATCGCGAGCGGGCATAATTCGGCTCGGGCGTGGTTACACGTATCCATTAGCCGCAGCGCCGGCATACGCACAATCCAATAAAGCCCGGTGGTACACCGGCGACAAAAGCCCACCAGTCACGGCCAGTTTGCCGCCTGTATGCGCAGTGCGCACCGCACGGCAACACTGCAGCGCGCACTAACCGATCCTATATGCATGCGTCTATACATATATGTATACACGTTTATAACCAATAATGCCGACCACCGGCGTTGATTCACTCTTTAAAGGCAGTTCGCGCACGCTTTTTACACCCCCGACGCGTTTCTGTATCGCAACCTTTCTATCTTTACGTCTATCTGTCGCTCTATCTTTGCAACCCCCGATATATTCTTTCATACCTTGCTCGCGCCTCACCTACACACGCCTATATATATATATATATATATATATGGATTTGATGGCTGAGGAATAGTTGGCGCAGTATTAAGTTTTCAGTCTTGTCCGCGGGGAGCGTGGGATAGAATTCTTTTGAAGATACGATTTGTTTGGTGCGATTGGCTCGTCAGGCTATATGCATATAGAATTGGTAAATAACTCGATCATTATATATATATATGATTCGATTCGATACTACTGAATCATATCGTGCAAGACGTTCGATAAAGCACAAATCAGCAGCGTCGCATCAGTCGGTAGGGTAAAGATAGTCGCAAAGATTAGTTGAATCCATTAGAAAGGCTCGAAAATCGGGCTTGCCTCGTATACAATACACACACATATATATATGGACGCACTCGCGCTCTTTGGGAGCGAGAGAGCAAGAGAGAAACGGACAAAGGGAGGCAGTGCGCGCACCACGCAGAGAGACAGAACAAAAGAGACGCACGCGCGCGGGACACACACACACACACACACGCACACAAATATCTATATGCACGTACGCCGTGTTGGGGATGATGGGGTTGGACGCGCGAGTGAACGGGCTAAACCGGCCGAGTAAGAGAGAGAGAGAGAGAGAGAATGGAGGCACCGGCAGAGCGACGCGAGCCATAGCAAGCTATACAGCGATGGGGTGTATGTACGCGCTTTTAAAATCTTTCTCTCTCGCGCGCTCGCGCCCACATTACTCTCTTTTCCCTTTGTCGATTGTCAATGCTGCTGCCGCTGCTGCTTCTGGTGCTGCTTTTACTGCTGAGTTTGTGTGCGCGCGTGTGTAGCTACAGTTGGACGCGGATGTAAGCTCCTGTGCTCTGTTGCCTCTCTTGCCTCATGCCGCACGATTCGATTCCCCCATTGTTGCATTAGCTGGGAGATGAGGCTGATGTTTTATATAGGTATTGTATATATGGTTCATTCCTTGGGAGACTCGCGACGGTACTGCAGGTCCATTGACGCGATCGATCTCGTTAGAAAAGGAACTCATCTGTTGTTACGTTCTTACATGGTTTGAAGGAGGATGTCAGTCACGTGCATTTTCGCCTCAAAACCGACATCTTTACCGATTTACACCATCGTATTGTAGCGCTTGCAAAAAAGACAATTTTAAAGTTAAAATTAGCCTTGCATACAGTTTTGGGAAATTGAGGTGTACCTCGCTTAACTGATACAATCATAGAAAATTAGTAGAAGAATTCAGAATACAGTCAGACGTATGGATGTCTATAGGTATACCACCCATATTAATTTTCAATTTTTAACAAGATATATCTCAGTTTCTCCAGGGTTTACGGAGCTAATTTTTTACTTTAAAAATTAGGATTTTAATTTTGAGACCGAAACGTATGACTCATTGGCATCCTCTTTTACACAAATTTAATTTCTTTCGTCTCTGTAAATTAATTTGAATGTTTCCGATGCTGCGGTATATTCGTGAGAAAAAAAACAGTAAATATGGAAAAGCTGTTCCGCATCTTATTCTTCTTGCGTATATTCGTGGAGTTTATACTGCACCGATAATAATCGCACATGTAAAAGAAAACGACTCTAAAGATAAGCAGAACACATTGAAACGTGGAAGGATGTGTGTATACGATTCTAAAAGCCGACACTAAAGTCGCGATAAACTTAAATAAAAATTGTCTCTGTACGTGTTGCCGCCGAATTTACGATCCATAAAACAGATGTGCAGCTTCCTCGCGACAGTGGCTTACACGGCACATATCCATAAACGTGAAAACACACTGGAATGAAAACATATCATCGCTAGCTGCTCCAAAATATTTTTCTCCCAATGTACGCAGTAGAATAAATTCTTTACATATATAATGTAATAATCAAGTATCCTGATTATATAATCAATGATGATGCGTATAATATACTCAAACAAATTTAATAACCTCCTACTTTCATGTGATTAATTAAATCTTTGTACAAAAGTTGTATACTTGCAATGCAGCTTTTCAATTTTCTTATCCATCAAATAACTACGCGCAAGCCAATAAATACCCAGCTAAGACAGAGTGAGAGAGAGAGGGAGAACAAACACTGCAATAATGCATAGATATACAGAGAGAGAGAGAAGAGCTGCGGGGCAGAGAGTCCTTTATTTGCATGAATCTCATTTCATTTGCTGGAAAGCATCATAAACGGTCGCGAGGCCGGGAACAGCGAGAAGCAAAAGCGCGGAAAGACTAGAGAAAAAAGTGTAGAAAGTCCAGATAAGAAATGGCGTATAAAGGGAAAAGATCATCAAGACAAAAACTGCATAGACAAAACAAGACGCTAAACAATCAAGGAGAAAAGAAACGAACAACACGGTGTACTTTATATATGAAAGAAGAGTCAGCTGTTGGCTATCCGGTGAATAGGGGAAAATCTAGGATATAAGAGGGAGAACACGGTACGCGGCAATAAAGATTAAGAGATCCGTCAGCGGAGTGCAGGTTCGTCTGGAAATTGAAACGTCGATCCGCGCCGAGTTTTTTTTTTGTTTCTTTTTTTAACTCATGAACCTATCATATACGACTTTGTTTCACGCGCACAAATATACATAGGTATATATTTATGCTTGTATAATCTGTTTTATATTAGTATCGAGTTGGTCGTTACTTTGTTTTACTGAATAAAACGCCCTCTCGCATTCGATGTTCCTCGATTTGCGAATCTTTACTTGTGAAACGTTGACACTGAATAGGCTCACTGGAATAGGTTAATAAGCATAAGCAGATGCAGTCATCCCGTATATTATATTTTTCGCAATCGCGTATTATATTTCAAGGCACATATAGAAAAGAATCAGAGTATACAGAAATGCGTTACATTTCCCATCGCATATCGAGCGTAAGATATGCTCCACTCCTCCTTTATAAAAATCGTAGCGCAAGATTCGACCTCGCGCGCATTCCCGCATATTTCTTATCTCTATACATTGCAAATCCTCGCATAATAAATAACTAAATGGTCGCTCGTATGTGTATGATTGCAGCAGCGGCAGCGAAGGGCATGAAGGAGCGCAACGTCCACGGCACCTTCATCGGCAACTTCACCAATTACGACAACGCGGTGATCGGCAGTGTCTACGTCATCGACGAGTCGACCTTCTTCCTGAAGAACTTCACGTTCGACGGCAAGGCGCCGAGGCAGGGCTACTTCTGGGTCGGCAATTCGGACATGCCCAACCCCAACGGCATACTCGTGCCCTATCCCGAGCACACCAGCAGGTTACTACCCAACCATTTTTTACAATACCTATCATTCGTTACATACATACCTATTGTATAGATTCGGTCGCGAAATGATCAATAACCCGCGACTGCTACACACCAAACAAAAGCTCCTTCCCACCCCTGCACATCATCCAGGCATCGCCGATCGAATTAATACCTCGGAATCATTAGTGCTGTATAATATATCGAGAACCGCCCGTCTATGTATACCCACTCGGTTGGCAGTGGCGGCGCTCGGACGACGACAAAAGCCATATAGCTCTCCGTCCCTCTATACCTATATATATATACACTAAGCTTCTGAAAGCCAAAATCGGGAAACGCTATATACTTAACTCCGGGCAAAGGGCGATTATACGGAACAAAGTTACGATGGACGCACACACACACACACATACACACACATGTCGGAACCCGAGTTCATAATTCTCGTTTTATTAACTGCATACAGCTCTTTTGAATCTCTCTCTCTCTCTCTCTTCTCTCTCGGCCACCATCACATCCATTCACTCGAGCGTATAGGACACTATATACTGGGCCTCGCTCCCGTATTCCTCTCTTTCTCTATATATAATACACATTCAAGAGAGCCCTTTGAATTTCATTTCACGTCTCCCGCCCCCCTCGCTTGGTTACGGACTGCCGCGTCGCTCACTCTCTCACTTTCTCTCTCTCTCTCTCTCTCTACATGTATATCTCTATCCGTTCGCTCTTTCCACTTGCCAGGCGCGCGCGCGCATTATTTATAACGCCGTATCGTCCCTTCGTCTCGATTGGCTTACACTCGCACTTTTGCACTACCCTCTCGCTCCTTATACACTTTTTTTTTCCGCTTCGCTTACTTTTTCGCTTTATTTCGCACCCGCGGTGCATAAATCCTCCGTAGTGCGGTCCGCGACTTTTTACTTCCTTTGTGCCCGATAGAGATTTTCGACGCGTTGATCGAGGTGGAATTTCAACGAAAACTTTTCGATTATTTTTTTCTGTTGGCTTTCAGCAATCCACCACCGCTGGGAGAATTCAGGAATGCTAACATAATGGTGAGACTTCCGCCCAACCTCAAAATCCGTGACATCAAGTGGCTGTGCGTTTGGGGCCGCAGATTCACCGTAAGTGTCTTCACCTATCAATTATACATCCATTACCGCTATATCAATTGTAAAAAGAGACTCGAACGATTCTGTAATCAAGCATTAGTGCAGAATTTCAGGAAATTAACCCGCAGCTCGTTACACACAGCAAAAAAAAAGGACCGAAAGCCTGTCGGTATATTACGATCGAGTTGCAAAAAAGAAGCTCCAACAGCCGTGAACAAAAAAAAAGAGAGAGAGAGAGAGAGAGAAAAGGGGTAAAGAGCGGCACGCGCTACGGCAGCAAGCGGCGCGAAAGCCAAGGCATCCGCGCGCAGATAACTTGATTTTTGAGGAGGCCTCCCTATCGGACGCGCATTCGTGGTCAATGGCGCGTGTCAGATGGATACGGAAACCGGCGACTGCCGAGAGACAGAGAGAGACAGAGTGAGTGAGAAAGCAAGGGGGAGAGCGGATAAAGCGAGCATTTCCCACTCTCTCTCTCTCTCTCTGTCTCTCTTAGCGCGGGTGTCGCCCAATGCGCGTGGATCCGTAACGGGCCGTGGTGGAAAAATCGTTAGACACACTCTAGGGGAGGCATTATTTCCACCGACACGGTCTGGCTACCGTACTTTCCGCACCTTCTCGATACCCATTCTCAATCGAAATTTTTCAAATCCCCACGAGCTTCTAATTCGAGAGATACAAACTTTTCTGTACAGCCTTTGATACGCGTACGTAATACAAGCGGCAGCAGAGCAGCCAGTCCCGATTCTTCCGCGACACTGGATCAGTATGGCAAGAGAGACAGAGAGAGGGAGAGAGTGGTTTAATATCGCGCGGCCGGTGGGGAGACTGCAGATCCTACGCGACCCTCCATCAGACACGCTCTGTCACCGCAAAACGCCACGTCTATCCATATATATATATACCCTTGTAACGCGCCGATGGGACGATCAGCCACGCGCGCGCATTCTATATATATAAGTGTAGTATACACGACCGATCAGTTTGCGCTTTTCACCTACCGCTCGCATTCGACTCGATGCTGTTACGCGTAGCGTTTCTGTGTTTTATTTTTTTGGTTCTTCCTGCGCAATCGTGTGGTTTAGGTTTAGAATGTGCAGGTTAAGTTTTTGGGGGAAAGCGTGTTGTCGGAGACTGTGCAAGTCGAGTTACGAGTGGTGAGGAGTTCGAACGAGGTAAAGGATGGTTTTTATCCTTGTGTTTCTGTGGTAGAATTGGATAAAAGTCTGTAAAAAAATACCACTATACCAAGCTCCTAAGAGTCTTGTCGCGATTTATTTAACGAATTCATTGAATTGTTGCGAATAGTACAATTGATGCCGCCAAGCAAGAAACATGAACCGTAGATCTGAAACGTGCATCGTAGAAAGGTTCTTATATAATATAGCGCAGCGTAATCATACCTTTTGTACAAGACAATATAATTGTGTACGTTAACTCGAAATCTTAAAAGAAAAAAAAAATGAAAATGATTTATCGTCCGAAAGATAAATCGAAGGACTTATAGGCATTACAGTCTGAAGCTGAACGGCGCGGGCGCATCCGTCAAACTGCTTATGCACGCGAGCGTTTGCGGGGGCATCAAAATATATACGATTTGGCCAAACCGGTTACAAGTCGAGGGTGGTGGAATCGTGATTTGAAAGCAGCCGTAAGAAAGCTGCCGAATTACTATCTCTCTCTTTTTTTTTTCCTCACCATATCGAGTATATATAGACAGTTGCTGTCTGCGCAGACGGTCGGCCCAGAGACCCTTTCCATCCTCACTGCCCTTTTCTTCTCGCTGGCTTACTGGATGTATTGTCAGGGATAAGCTCTATCTCTCTCTCTCTCTCTCTCGCTCTCTTTTCTTCGCACGCTTAGAGATCCTTGTTATATACATTTTCCTTATTGCTCGTGCACTGGACCATGTTCGTTCACTATATACCTTTCTCATTAATATAGCCTTAATTAAGCACTTTTGATATGAAAAAAAGAAAATCAATTTTCACGCAACTCGACTGACGGCGTTTGTCTGCTTCCGTTGCTTTTGCTCTATGATTCGTTCATTAATTCAACTGTAGCACTCTCAACATTTTACTCCGACATAAATAAATCTTCTTAAAAAAAAAATGTATTATCTGTAAACAATCCTGCAACGTCGAATACGTTTCGTCGCAAGGAAAAATACAATAACTCACATTACATAACGAAAGCCTATTCGCCACCTTATTAAATCGCAGAAAATCGAATTTAATATAACAAGTTCGCGCGGAAGGCAAATAAAAGTGAAAAATCCGCGTCGACTTTTTAGTCGCGCTCGTTATAATCGCAAGATTTACGTTAAAAAAAGAAAGAAGAAAAAATAGCTCGAGAACGAAGAATCGAGGAAAAAGTATATTGAAAAGCTTCGCCTCGAAACTTTTGAACCCACCTGTCCGTCTGACTTCCCATCAAACCATTCTCCCCGTTTTGTCTGTCTCTCTCTCGCTCTCTCTACAACTCCGGCTTTTATATATACATATATAGAGATCATCCATGCCATTGACGATCGTTCTGCCGCTTCTCCGCGCTCATTGTTTGACCGTCTCCGTTGCCTCTCTCTCTCTCTCTCTCTCTCTCTCTCTCTCTCTCTCTCGCCCCTTCCTTCATATATCCCTCGCGCGATTTCCCGCTTCCTCGGGGCGCTTTTCTATCCCCCGACGATATCCCAGATATCAAACCACCGCTCAATGGACCAGTATCCCGATCCAGATAGGATTTACTGATTCTTTTTTTTCTTCTCTCTCTCTCTCCTCTATATCTATCCCTCGCTCTCTTTCACTCACTTTTTTTTTTGCGTCGAACCACGGTGCCATTCGGCCTAAGTGGGCGAGAAGCGGAGCGAAGCCCGATTTTTATCCGCGAGCACCCCCATATATATATATACAGGATCCTTCAATTGCAAATAAAATGGGCTGATCGGTTTACTCGCGAATTGCTCCGCAGCCGAGTCGTTTTTCCTTTTCCTTCTTCTTCTTCATCCCGCCCGTCTCTGTATATCGTCTCCTCCTCGTCATCTTCTTTTCTTTTTTTCCCGGCCGCGAGACGTCGAGAGGTAGGAAGTTTAGATTATATATCCTGTTTATAGATGGAGATCGCGTAAATTATACGATGACGGATTGTCGAGGGCTCTATATGAATATTTTCTGGCCACCCCTTGCGAGACAGCTTAATTTTTTTTTTTTGTTGAACCACTGCTTTATAGTCGACGTCAGATTATGCGTGTAATACTGACACTGTGTCTACTACCTGCGATTGATTAGGTTTTTTGTTTGTAAGTTGAATCACGACAAGAGCTAATAATCATTAAATTATTATTTGCGGATAATGATAATAGTTATACGATCGTTATCCAATTACAGCACGATTCTAATATTTAATCTACAATTATAGAAGTCGTTAAACCAACTTTTTACGCGCAGCAACTTGTTGACTTTAAATTTAGGAAACTTTCGATTATTAATAGTAATGTTCCGTTGCACGGATTGACAAAACATTCGGTTTCAGGCTAAAAATTCAAGCTTCCAATCTTTTAAGGCTATACCTTGGGTCTTACATCCTCATTTCCCTGAAATCCAGAGCAGAGGATTAACGTGCTTTCTGTAACTGACCTCCTTTCACTCGTTACGACTCTTTTGCGCCGATTATGCAGTAAAAACTAACACTGCGAGACCTCTCATTATACCCAATACTTTACTACACATCACTTTCAAACGCATCGCACCAGTAATTCATAGGAACGGTCGAGATACCAAATCTAACCTTTATAAATATATATATAGCTGCACAACCTACAATTATAAGCAACTTCCCCACACCCAAATATTATATACAGACAACACAATACACCGGGCGTTATATCGTTTGATCGCACCGGATTACGATCGCGTGGGCCTCGGAGCGGTGACTGGCTTCTTCCATTATTTTGGCCACGCGGACAACTGGCCGCATATCGGCCCTGACTCGACTCTTCTTTTTCCTTTTTTGTCCTTTTAACGACTATGTGACCTGCCGAGACATCGATCAGCTTCCCATCCCCTCGCATGTATACATGTGTACAATGCGCGAAAGGAAAACGGTGTCGACCTCAATTTCTTCACGAATCTCAGTGTTTGAGGAAAATGCGAGTGCGACAGCTTTCGGCTTTCTCGTAATTTTCGTATCGCGACGATAGCGATCGGTTTATGTTTATGTGACGACGTTATAATGAGCCGTGCCTGAATAGCAGGTCGATTCCAGAATTTCGGGAATAGGCGAGATTATACTTAATATAGACTGTGCTTACATCAAATTTGTTTCATCGAGGAACGAAGCTTCCAATATAGAACCTGAGAACATTCGTTGCTTTCATAATTGTTCGAGTCTAAAGCACATTGTACGCAATTAATTAACCTGCAATGTATATATCTCCGGCATTAATTAACACCGACATATTCCACGACCATAAATCATGAAAAAAATCACAACTTGATTATACAATTTTCAATAAGCGTATACGCAACTTTCTCCGACATTTAGTTGCTTCCGCACTCGGCTCGCGACCACTACCAAAACTATATATCCCTCTCCAAACGAGAAGATGAAACATGAGAGAGAAATCAGCATAGAGCAGAAGCGCACAGCCGGGAAAGAAATGAAATAAACAGGGGAGGGGTGGCACCGCAAGAAAGCCAGCAATTATACCCATCGCACGGACACATGCACACACGCACACTATACAGAGACATCCGGAGAGCCGGAGAGATAATGAAAAAGCCATGGTATATGTAGCTCTCTCTCGCTTGCACAGTCCAAAACTAGACCTAGAGAGAGCGAAAGAGAGAGAGAGAGTGAAGAGGAAGCAAGGGAAGGTCGAGAACGAAGGGAAAGGTCCTTGTCGTGGAGTAGCTGCTGCTGCTGCATTTGCATCTGAATCTATGTATATAGAAGCTCTCGGAGCTTGCACTTATATGTATAGAGAGAGAGAGAGAGAGAGAGAGCGAGGAGTAGAAGGCGCGCGCGCGCAGAGTTAATTAAAGGCCTTAGTTTCGGGGGAGGCGGGTGGAGGCCTGCTCCTGGCGGTGGCGTCGAGTGGACCTCCTCGCCGCGGCAAATCAATTATTAAACCCTTTGCGAGAGACTGCAGAGGCGCGCGTCCCACGCAGACACTCCCGCGCGATTTCAATGCTTCCGCGCTACCCTGAAAGAGACTCTCGCTGCTGCTGCTGCTGCTGCTATACTACTGCTACTTCGATGGTGCGTGCGGAAGACGCGAGCGAGAGAGACAGACTGATGGAGTAGGAGGCAAGGAGATGGTAATTTGTGTGTGTTTGCGTAAAACGTTTTGGATATCACGATGGTTTTGGGGTTTTTACGGACTTGGTTCGATTTGAGATGAATTTTTGGGATAATATGTGTTCAGGGATATCCTTATCGGCTGTGTATATCAGATGGATTGATTTCTTTTTTTCATATGCACAGTAAGTATCGTGCCCTTATTCTGGAACAGTATAATTTCCAAAGCGGAATTAAGTTAACAAGCAGAAGCTCTCTCGGTAAATAGCAAAGCGAAGCGAACATTTTTTTTTTATACTTTTGCAAAAGTAACTGTAAGTACGACCCGTGCATTGCTAAAGCTGAAAGCTTTCTTTCTCGAGACCTAATTCGCTTAGAAGATTCACGGGCTTCTAGGATTCTATGTATATGTCTTGCATGGAATCAAGGCCCATGCGTATAACAAACGCAGTGTACCAAACATCGTATTGCTAACTTTTTCCCTTTCATCTTCGACTTTTCTTCAGAGATTCCTCTTTGCCGGGAAACCTGTTTATTCAAAGATAATGATTGTAAAAAGTCAAGCTCTTGGTTTGATCGAAAGCTCTCTATGAACGAAAAATCACGAGAAAAGTGTATACTCGTGAAAAGCAGCACTATGTATAGGAAAAGTAAAGAATAACGCGGAAAAGATCATGATCGATAAGAGCGAGAAACAGGCTGAAAGGTGCGCGCGGGAAAAGAAAGAGCGCAATTGCTTTGGCGGCAAATAGGCACGTGTCGAAGCAGCCGCCGCCGCCGCGATGCCCCGTCGATACGCGGAAACAGCGATGTAAAACGTACGCCAGGCGCTGTGCTAAATCGCACCTATAGCCTCTAAGTGAGTCGACGGAGTATTATATCGAAAGTGGACTCTGTACTTCGACGTTGCGCCCTACTGTATAATTTCTCACGTATACACAGAGAAATTTTAACCGCACATACCATTTCTATCTTCAATATATCTTTTCAAATGTCCCAATCTCTACTCGTTCCGTATTTTTCATGCTGTCACAAATATCAAATCTGTTTCTAAGCTAGTAAAACATTCACGAAAACATTCAATCAATTAAAAACTATTGAAATGACGCGTGAAATAGCATATGAGAATAAATTGGTTCTTTCAGTTAAATACAAGTTTTGACTGGCATATACTGTCAATTTTTCGTTTTTAGCATTTTTACTAGGTTAAAGATAGGAACGAATATTTACATATCGCATACGAACGTGGGAAGCAGTTCGTCCTTCAAAAAGTGCGATGTTTATCCCGTCAAACTTATAAAGGATATATAGCTCGGAGTAAGGTCAAGCCCCAGGAGAATAGAGACAGAAAAAAAAAATATAAAAGCCGCGAAAGAGCAATTTTTTTTTCTTTTTTTCCAACTGGAATGACGGGGCCAAGGCTAGTCTTGCCAATCCCGGCATTCATCTACTTTATAACACGCGGAACGATCTTTTGTTCGTACTTGGCGCGGATCAAGCGCTAAACTGACCCACTTTGCACGGAGATTCGTGTAAATGTATACGCGAAGCAATAAACCCATGAAAATAAGAAAGGAACATTCCAGATTTCCATAGGCGTATATTTTCGTCGGCTCCGCAAAAAGCTAATCTACGTAGTTGGCCGTATCCAATTTCCCCAAAACTCACGTACCAAAATCAACAAACCAGATATGTATAGACACGCATAACCGCATATAGCAAAAGTCCTCCTGTCACCAAAAAATGGCGCTCCAACGTACGTTATACAGTAGTAGTACGCGCATAGTACGCTGCAGTAGTACGCGAAACTCCCACACAGACAGACACACATATACGTATGTATAGTCGCGTTCTTCCGACGAGCAAAATCGGTGCACACGCGGGCGTACAACCCTTTCCCACAGACAGACACACACACAGAGAGAGAGACTGTCTCGCGCATGCGCGCTAAACTGGAGGTTAAAAGAGGCGGCGGCGGCGGCGTCACCTATACAGCCATCAGCGGTCGATGCTGCGCGCCGCTGCGCCCGGGACTTCTGCTCTTCCTCTCTCTCACTCTCTCTCTCTACTCATTCCCCGTATATACTCCTATGTATGTATATATATATACGTCTTCCTCGACCATTATTAGTTACTGTATAGCGCTGTGCCAGTGGTAGCAGTAATTTCGTTCGATTATTTTTCGATCGACTTTTTTTTTTCGCCGCTGCCTCTCTCTCTGTCTTTCTGTGTTTGGTTTGCTTTGGATTCTCGAGGTTCTTTCGCGTAGTAGAGGGCCAGGATCGAGATGCATTTTTGAGGTTGATGGATCGTGTTGATTCGACCAAACGGGCGGATTTTGATTTATTACCTGTATGCCATCCGAAATATCTTCGATTTTTCAAGGATTTGATAGATGGCGTGGATGGCGATTCATTAGGATTGTTGAGTGTCACATTATGTGTGGCGTAAGTAGGTACGTACCGGGTTTGGTGGGACATACGCTTTTTACGAATTTATTTTTTATTATTTTTTTATTTATTTATTTCTGCTATGGCCATTATTAATTACTTTTTCCAAGAAAGGTATTCATTATGCTCGATTTTATTTATCTTTTTCTGCATTGTATTATTTTCTTTTAGAAAATGAAAAACGCAATTTAGCGTCTTATTCAAGTCCTGTAATTACATGGAAAGTTAATAATAGTATTTAAAACGCGAAAGCTCATCAAAAGTGAAAAAGCCTCTTATAATACGACTTTGAAGTAGAATATAGAAGGGGCTGGTCAGACTCGTACCAGCATAAATAATACGTGGATGCTTCAAAGTATTTGAGCTAACGATATACTTATCCATTAAAACACATATATACCAAAATAAGATGTTCGTTTGTCTTTAAAAACATGTTCCTTTACTCTTTTGCACAGCAGATATTCCTCTGAATACCGTTTCATACTTATATAATCACGAACAAAATATCGAACGAATTAAACACAGTTACAACCAAATAACATCCCGGTCGCAAAAAAGAAAGTAGCTCAACGATTTCGCACATACATATACACACATACGCAAGACGATAGTACCGCCTGCAAAACAAAAACAGAGTAAAACGCGCATTCCTTTTGTCGAATCGTCCGCACGATATAAGCTCGCAGCTGGAATCAGTATACGTCGTCGTCGGCTCCTAACGGAATTCCGGGAATTCGCGGGCCGCCTCCATTTTTCACGATCCGCAGCCCCATATATACGACAGGAACAACGCGACGTCGAATCTATACACATATAACGTGTGTGTGTGTCGAGCTGCGCGCTGATAAAATGGTCGATTCGATTGCCGATGTCGAGCGAGTACAGTCCTGTTCTACTGCGATTAGGAATTTTTTTCACGGGCCTCCTCGCTGCTCAAGCCCGAGCTTTACCCTGATTTTAATCAACAGTGATGTACGTGTACAATTTAGCGTTCGAGTTGAGAATAGTTTTGCTAATTTCTCGCTGTTTCACTACTAAATGAAAATCTTCCGTGTACTTCTACTTAATTCGACCATTTTCACAGCTATTTTGTACACTATTTTTTTACACTCAATACTCGAAAGGAAACATTTGAAAAGCTCTGCAAAGTAGTTACATTTGGATGATGGAATTAAAAATCGCGTTATATACTCGATCGCGTGAGAAGAAGAGCTGCGTAAAGGCAGTATGGGAGTTATTAAAAGCTCACCTGTGCGCGAGCGAAGCTGCTGTGCGTATACCTAAAGCCGGTCGCCATTTTGACATCGTCCACGCCCTGGATTAAGCCGCGGCGGCATCGCTGCTGCCCCGCGCTGGATATCTGCGCGCGTATATAAAAAAAAACTGCACGCGCGGGAAACCTTTCTTTTCGAGCTCTTTGACAAACATTTTTTCCAAAAGCGAACGAAACTCGGCTTCAGCGGTAAATCAACGAGTAACGAAATAAAGTCAAATGCGTGTTATTATGCAAATTAATTAATTTGAGCATAACGTAAGTCCCTTTCATCGTAGCGACGCGGATAGTCTGTCAGAAAATATCTTCCTGCAGTTACGATTACCTAATTTAGAATTTATTCTCAATAACTACACGGTACATCGTCGCTTGACGATCGATATTAGCATTGTAACATCGCACTTTACCTATGCACGACATCAGGAAAGAAATTGAACTTCATCTGATAATTCTAAATTGCGAAAGGCTAATTCCAAGATTAAATATTTCCCGCTTGTTGCGTTAGTTTACCAACCATTGTTAGATACTATACATCCCGATTTTCAAGGTAACGCCCGCTGAGAAACAATAGTTCATTGTTGCGCTAATCCATATATTGTTTGTTATTCCGGTATACAACTAATCGAATCCCCTAATATACATGAATCCACAAAACAGCCTCTCAACTCTATAGTAATCGCAAACAATCTCCAAAATCACGCTTATACCCGGAATCATTCATTGCGACGCAAAACCAATAACCGTTAAAAGCTCGTCTACATCGTATACAATAAAAAATAATGTTTATTCCTCGTAAAAAATAGCCAGTATAGCGCGAGTCTCCATAAAAAAACAGTTGAAGCAAATAACAACTTATATGCCCATAAACACACAGACACACACATGACATAATTAGCGGCTATTACAAGAGGGGCAAAAACGTGTATCACAGTCACGGCAGCTCTTGAGCTTTTATCGTCCAATATATATATATAATTTCTTCTCTCGTCCGTCCAATCTCCTGCCTCTTATATTCTATATCGAAACGTCGCAGGGCACACCGCGAAAGGATATAACGGCGGAGACGAGCTCGAGGTAATTAGGCAAGGGCAGCCGAGTCGTCGAAAATTGAAAGCAGCAAAACCAAGAGAGAGAGAGAGTAGCGGACTAGAAGACTCGAGCAAAAACGTGTGTGTGTGTGTGTGTGTGTGTGTGTGTGTACGTGTGTGTGGCGAAGGCAAATTGGGACAAAGTTGCTACTGCTGCTGGCTGCTGCTGCTGCTTCTGTGCAAGTACAAGTCCAACCGTGGGCGTATATTTCGGCCGAAAGTTATACAATTTTTCCCCGACTAGCTCTGACGTTGCCTCTCTATCTCCTCTGTGTGTGTGTGTGTGTGTGTGTGTGTGTGTGTGCGTGTGCGTACGAGTAAGAAGCACACGAGGTAGGGAGAGAGAGAGAGAGAGAGAGAGCGAGAGGAAGACGCAACGATTGGACGGGAGCTTGCGGAGGTTCCGCCCACTCGAAGCTTCGCGCCAGCCGGCCGGCAAAGTTTTGTCCTCCCGCCGCGTGCTGCAGCCGCGAGCAGTTCTCTCTCTCTCTCTCGCTGGCTCCGTTGTGCTGCTGCTGCTGCTGCGAGGGTTCGCGAGCTGCCTCGGATTCGCTCGAGGCGCCCTCGCTCTACTCGATATACCCTATTCTCTCTCTCTCTCTCTCTCTCTCTTTTCGTTGTACCATTTTTACCGATTCGCGAGCGCTATCGTTTCCGCTATACGTGTGCGAGGGGGGGGGGGGGAGTATTTTAAAAATCGAAGGTGAAAGTTCGTGTACAGTGTCTCTCTCTGTCTTTTCTTTCGCTCGTAGCCATGAGAGACGGATGAGTTTCGAAATATGCGAAATTTCGAGTCGTATAGCTGCGCGCCGAGCGAGTAATTTGCCCCTTTTGTTTTTTTACCCGAGCGACGATGTACTAGATTGCGTATATATATGTATTTCTTGCGGTGATTATAAGGAGCTATCGTCGTTGCAACTTTTGTTATTTGAAGAGGAGATTGGCAATGGACTGAGGAATAAGTAATCGTTTTTTTTCCCTCAAATACGCTGTTTCGTTGATTATACGGAGAGATATTGAGATGTGAACAAAATTTTATTTTTATTTCTTATCGACGATTTGCATTTTATAAAATACAGACTTTGACTGTACCGCTGTAACTACTCTTATTGTTAGTCGTACAAAAATAAATTTCAAAATATATACTCGTCGTACACCGCATGATTTTTGTTTGATGAGAAATCTCGAATTACAATAACACGGCAAGAATATTTATTACGTAATAAAAGTGGATCGCGGATGCGCTGTAATTTCAATATTTTGTAGCAAATAGGTGCAAGTGAAAAGTATACATTTTTCATCAAATAAATAACTCTATGACAAAGAATATACAAACTGATCAGATTCCCGTATATGCGACCATTGCCAAAGTTAAAAAACATGAAATTTTGATAAAATAGAATACTTTTATGATAAAAGCTTCCGTATATATATGTATAACCGAATAGCTAAAAATTATAAAATTAAAATACTTGTTCAAGCTTAAATTGTAATAAAACTCTTCCCTTATCATCGCAGCACATTACACGTGAATCCTCTAATTAAATCCCAAAAAGCAGATCCGAAAGTATCTATAGAAACAATACGAAATCGTCAAGAAAGTCACACATATATATGTATACGCCAAGGTAACGTTAGCCCATAACCAAAGTATCCGCACTCGCGCGAGGCGCAAAGAAGAAAAAAAAGGAGGCTAAGGAAGCAAGGCCGCGGTGGAGTCTAAGGAAAGAGAGAGAGGGAGAAGGAAAGCATGCGTATATCCAAGGGCGCAAGGGGGAAGCCAAGTATAAGAGACGAAGAAGTGAGAGAGAGAGAGAGAGCCGTCGCTTAATTAGACGCGCTCGAAAAGTATTTAACGGGAGCTTATCCCGCGGGATATAAAGTTTCGCGAGCCGAGGGGGTGGGAAGAAAAAAAAAAGGGGAAGTTCCATTAAATCCGGGCAACACGCGAGTAGCTGCGCAAGGATTCGTCGCGAGGAGACGGGCTTTAAAAGGACACGGGCAGCGCGCGACGTTCCTTTAATTTATCACCTACTTAAGGTGTCCGGAGGGCTCTCTCCTCTCCTATTTCTTTCTTTCACGACGCGCTGCTTGTGCGCGACCCCCGTTTGTCTCCCGTCTTCATTTTCTAGTTCGCGCGCACGATCCGCAATTTTCAGATCTTTTTCTTTCTTCTTCAGCGAGGTTATCTCTCTCTCTCGAGAGAGAGAGAGAGGAGGCAGTATTTTTTCCAAGATTTCTAATTCACTTTTTTCTTTTCCTTTACGACTTTGAATCTTTTGGAGTGGAAATACAGCGACTCGAATCTGTCGCTTTCGATTTCTCGCTCGCGCAGAGTGATTAGAAATTCAACGCGAGTCGAGAGGAAGTAGACGAACGAAGTTTTATGGGGGGGGTAAGGCAACTCGGAGTGTTGTAAAAAAGGATTCACCTCGTCATTATATTGACACTTGAGCGCGATTTATCGGCGTGTTTTGTAGCCGGCAAATTAATCTCGAATTCCAATCGATCTCGTCTCGCTTTCCGCCTGGTACGCCCTTACCTTGCACTTTCAGTCGGGGGCCAGCTCTTTAAAAGCCTCTCTCGCAGCCGCTAATCTCACTTTTATCGACTGAAGAAACGCGGTTTAGTCTCGTGTATCGCGACATTTCGCTTAACCGTTCGATTGCTTTGGGAAGAGGATGCGGATATAATTATTTAGGAATTTTCGCCTGCCACTTCGATACTTAAACATTCTTGTTCAATATGCGTATACGAAAGGCTTTTATTCGCTGCGTCCCACTTTTGTCAAAGCCCTTTTTATACATGCAAAAGAAAAGCTTCGATTATTGACCGGCTAAATTATCCTATAATACTTCAGGACGCGTTCATCTGCTTTATACAGCGAAACTTTCTTATTCAAGAGGCGGATTTAATAATCAAATATCACGTTTCAAAAGTTCCCAACGACCCCGTATAGCTGTCAATCGGAAAAAGGCCAAAGAGCCCACACACATTCTATTGGGCGCGTACCCCCAAACCTATATATCCCACGGAGACTGTAAATTATCCGCCCAGTATATATAGCGGTAGGAATAAAGAACGAATCTCGTCAGCTCACAGCAAGCGAAAAAAAAAAGAACAGAGCCGCAGCGAAAGGGAGATATATATACACGTAAGGTATAATAAGCGAAACGAGCCAATTGAGCGACTCTATAACAGACGCACATGAAAGCGTGTATATATATACTCCCTATTAACGAGCCTCGATGCGTCTCAATTTCGCGCGTATGTATATATATAGAAGGGGCGATCGTTCGCCACGATAAGGCCGCGCGCTGATTATTATTTTCACCCTCTTTGTGATCTATACGCGCTGGGGCCCTTCTCTCTCTCTCTCTCTCTCTCTCTCTCTCTCTCTGGCTCTCGTCGATCTTATCGACGACGACGTTCGCTTCGCTCGCTCGTTTGTCGAGGGGATACATTCGCCTTTTCGCCACCGCCGTTCTTCTCGTGGACCGTGTGTTCGTCTCTTTTCTATATATATATAGAGGCTATAGACGCGTGCTACCCGCGAGATTAGGAAATTATTAATGGAGCGTGTTTGTCGATCGGCGAGGTCTTTATTTCCGGGATATACATGCTTACACGCGTGTGATGTATCGCAGCAAATAAATTTTCATCGAATGAAACTAATAATGTTTCATCGTTAGTATACCGTTGATTCCTGCGCCTGATTTGTTTAAAAGATTTATGATAACACTAGATTGACCGAATATTGATATTTGTATTGTAATATTAAGGGTATAATCGATGCGCAATTGTAGCTTTGTAAACTTAATTTGAGTAAAAGTAGAGAGAGAGATGCCAACGGATCAAGCAGCAGATCTCGCCGTAAGCAGTTTATCTGTTGAGGAGCACAGCATCCGACGACTATACAGGGGATCGGATTACGAATCCATAAAAATGAGGAAAAGTTGGTTTAGAAGGCTCCCTGGCTCTTCCTGCTGCTAAGTAAGACCTCGGGGTTCATTTTCTTTATGAGAGCGAAAAGTTAATAGTAGCTTGAACAAACAGTTTCATCGTACTCGATGTTGAATTACCAACTTTTCACATAGTAAAATATCCCATTTGCGTTCACTCGGACTATCCAACAATAATTCAGCAGATAATTTCTCGAAAAAAAAAAACAAATTAAAAACAAGAAAATAATAAGCCCCCCAGCGAAGTAGCGCATCGTGAACGTGGGACCAGTAGCGCGAGCGACAAATCTGAATCCATAAATCCCGAGTATAATGCAGAGGCGGCTCGCGATAAACGCAGTCTATTAAGAAAGGGTCTTCCCCCATAAACACAAGCTGGCCCCTCCCGCTCATAAGCCTCCCTTCTCCCTTCTCTCTCTCTCTCTCTCTCACTAACGACCAGATCAAAGGTACATATCGGATTGACGCACTGGAGGAGGAGGAGAGTAGCTGGTCTCTCTCTCTCTCTCTGTCTCTCTCCCGGGCTACGGATTATGTATAAAGCGCGAGTTGGGCTTCCTTCGCCTGCCGCTCGGAGATACTGTAGACTCTAAACGATAGATTAGACCGCTTCGATCGTTTGTTCTCTCCCTCTCTCTCTCTCTCGGCTTCTTGGGTAAATATATATATATATATATACGAAGTATGTCTTTGCTGTCACTGATTTCTTTCTTTGTAGCGTTGCGATTGTCATCTTTGTGCGACTCACTAACGAGTAAGGATCTCGAGGGATACCTCGCCGATTTCATATATATATTTTTTCTAATTTGTTGATAGTTCACCCAAAAATAATTAACACCAATTGTTTTACATGCGGAGTTGCAGTTTTAAGGGGAGAAATCCAGCGCCGAAGTTCATCTCCAATAATTCATTTTTTTTCTAAATATCTCTTGAAATAATTGGAATTTTTTAATGACAATAACGGAAAATTTTTTTGAAAAAAAAATGGAAATTAGTTGGATTTTATTAGATTGAACTAATTAGAAATAATGAATTTTGGGAGTCGATTATTTCGTGGGCGAATTTCCTTCCTCAAGCTTATCACAAAATGAAAGAAATCAGCGGCATACACCTCCAGACCTTTTCCTTATGCGTGGGATACGAAAATTGTTTGGCTATGATATACAAAACGAGTAAAGAACAAAGTTTCACTTTTACAAATTTATACTAATTAAAATAAGATTAATACCCTTATTCGAGCAAACAATATTTTTATAACATCCATAACTGTACGCAAGCGCATCCTTTCTGCAAAGTAAAGGCATAAAAGTAACCGAGTTACATTCTAACGCGGAAACTTTGATACCGCAGTAAAAGTGAAAAAAATCCATTACCTCGCGCAGCGAGTGAATAAAAAAAAAATGAAGCCGCACTTTTGGAGTCATTAAAAAGTTTTTATCAAACCAACGCAGATTCCCCAACCTTCCGCATCCACCACTCGCGCGATTCGCTAAAATTGATTTCCTCTCGAATCCAAGTAATCACAATAAAACACCCACAGTATCACCGAAATCATCGGCAAAAGTTACATCGACGATTAGCCCCGTGGCTACGTCACAACTACGTGCACCAAACACCCCCGCAAATGTATAATAATTTTGGCACCAGTCGATCGCGTAGGCGTATATATATAGGAGAGATGCTCTCGTCATCAGCCCACACCCACGAGGCGCCGTGCACTCGAAATATTTGATACGTGGAGCCGCACGCGCACGACAGCAGCCGGTGGCGTTTGTTATACAGCTCGATTTCGGTGTGTGGGCAGATTCTCTCCGCGTATACGTCACGCGACTCTCGCTTGTGTATGTCCAAAGGGTATATAAAGAAGAACGAGTGGGAGTGAGTAAAAAAATCCAGTGCACCGCGTAACGAAATCTTATAGCTTATATACAACGGCGACGTCATGGACTCGCCTTTTTGGATTATCACCTATAGACCCAGTGTTTTATTTATAACGGTTCAAAAGTCAGTTGCGTATCTTTCACCGACCTAAATTTTATCACGAAAACCTAGGGATTTCATTCTGAATCATCGGCACGGATATCAATTGCAACTGCAATACTCGAGCGTTAAATATAAATATAGGGTCTCGTAACCATCGGCTCGAAGCGTTAGCCATAGTCCATATATCGACAGTTCGTCGGGCAAAGCCCTCAGCAGTTGGCCGTCAGCACATCCTTACCCAAGACTTGCAGGCACAGCCTTAGAGAGAGAGAGAGATAGGGGTATATGATTGACGAGCTCTTAAGCGAAATCGGATTAATGCCCCATGCAAATTCCATAGACACGAGAAGAGAGAGAGGAGAGAGACGAGGGAAGGCTATCTCCATATATATAATACACTCGGAGTCGAGAATGGAGAGGCGGTGCACACCCGCCGCGGCAATTAATGCGCGCGCACGTCTCTCCTCGTGGAAAAGAAGCCTCTTTAATGAGAAGATAATGACAGTCGCGCGGAGGGGAGCGCGAGCGAACGCGAGATAGGGCGAAGTTACGGAATGTACATTATTATGCGAGGGGATGATAGTCGTAAATTACGGATTGGACTTGTTAAGTTGGCGAGGCTGGCGTGTACGACTCTCTCCGACTGCCTGCCTGCCAAATACATATATACGTTCGAGTGTCTACTGCTGATTGTTGGGTTTTGCAGGAGGGTTGGTTGATGCATTGGACTTATTTAATGAAACTTTTGGCTTTTAGTTTTTTCGCCGCGCAGTCGCGGGACGGTGCTTTTAGAGGTTTTCCCTTTAATTAACAGCTCCGAGTGCATTTATGGGACGACATGCACTTTAGATAGAGAGACTGAACGTTTGAATCGCTCGAAATAAACGTTTCTACGGAAACATTTGTTTTCGAAGATATGTACAATTGCACGAGTCTGTCGAATCGTTATAAATGTTGCAAAATTACTTATCGAATCGTACAGATATGAAAAAGAAAAGGAGCGATAAACAATTAGTGCGGCGGGAGGAGAAACATCTCCCTCGATAGGCAGAATCACGAAGGTAACGGGGCGCAATCAATTACGGAACCCATGAATTTCATCTCTCTCTCTCAGCCGCGCGAGAGATATGTATCCGAGCCTTTGAGAAATTAGGCTTATTCTTATAAACAGCTCGACTTCGAGCGAGGGTGGAAAATCCGGAACCCCTCGTGTTCCCCGCCGTATATATAGGATGTAAGGAGCTGCCGCGACATTTGACGAAACTCGAAGTAAACGACTCCCCAAGGCTACACAGCAGGGCGTCAAAACCGCGATACACTCCAGTCGACGTTGTCACGAGCTGTTCTCGTCCTACTGGGATGGCGGGGTTGGAGGGAACGGTGATGGATCGACGTCTGCGTATTGAAATTCAAGTGCGACCCACCCAATCCCTTTTCTTTTGGCGCCGCTCGCATCCTGCGCTCTCGACTCAAAGTGCATTCTCGCGTTAATTCGGCTTCTTTATACTTATATGTGTATTAAAGTCTATGTATATAGGGAAGAAAATTATCGCTGCGGTCGTTTATTTATATCTTACCAAAAGCATCGATAATAATGAAGATTGGTTTCTTTGCGTCTGCAGGTGAACTTCGGTATGGTGGAGATACCCGAGAATCTGCATATCCCGTCGCCCCGAATTCTCCCTGAATTCTCGAGACTTGCACACGGACTCAGGAGCGACAACATTACGATCCTCGACAGCAAGACCTTCTACATACCGAATCTGCACTACGACGGGGCCGGTCCGGATGCTTATTTCTGGGTCGGTAGAGGATCACAGCCCGACATGTACGGCATCAAGGTGCCCAATGAAATGAACAGGTAATATATATATGTATATATGCATTTCCTAAATGATCTTCAAGCAGTGTTTTCTATAGATAATAAAATTGAAACGGAGATGAAACTACTGTTAGTTTCGCTTTTGAGCGGGGAATAACTCAATATTTAAATTATACCCGTTTAATTGATTTGGTTGGAATTTCAAGTTTGACGAAAAAACGCTCGTAATCTTCAATTCGTACGACAAGTACACATTCAACGTAAAAATAAATTATAATACCGTTCAGCGATATATTTAAAAAAAAAAAAGTATTTCAACGACTATAGAGACGTAATAAGCTCCCTTCATAAGCCTCGAAAAAAAAAAAGAGGAGAGAGGGGGAAATCCTCCAATAATGGGATGACCCTCGAGACACGGGAGCGAAGCCCGGGCTCATAACTCGCGGGCACCGAATCGTAAACGATACGCACTCGCGCGCAAACCCTCCATCCACACACACACACACACACACACAGAGAGAGAGTATATAGACATGTATTGGTGGTTTGATTGCAGCTCGCAACCGTTACACGGCTACGAGGGCGTGGACATCGAGATCGTGTTGCCGGGTAACCTCACGGTCTACGACATCGACTGGCTAGCTGTCTGGTGCGTCCAGTACAGGCACAACTTCGGCCACGTGCTCATACCCAACGATCTTGACGTGCCGCCTGCACTTGGACAGACCAAAATCGCGGTACCGTCTATGGAATATATACAGTTCAATTTCATGACCTTGATTCCCCGACCAATTATATATATAAAATGTATAAAATATATACGAGCATTGATGCTCGGCTATATACACCCGACATCATTCATCATCTCACCATTTATTTATTTTTTAATTATAGATGAGAAGGATATTGTATTTATCACGTGCCATTGACAAATCGTACGTCACTAGTGCGCATCGAGTCATAATATGCCATTGTTTAATCGCAAGTCCCGGAACAATTTTTATTTTTCACAAACGTCTGGCATCAAAATTATATATCGTGAATTCATTGTCTATCGCAGATTCGAAGATATGGATCGAAAGACGAAACGTTACTTTAAGCCGTCGTTTGCATTAAAAATTATTCACGGACTTGTGTCGCTCATATGTCAAGCGCAATCACATCTATAGGAGCAATAATATCACGTCGAATTTTTTTATTGCATGCACACGGAATAGCCGCCATGGTGGTACACCCCTGTGAGTATTTTCAATCATGAGGGATCTCTTTGTAGACGTGTCATATTAATGTGATGATTGTTCCCGTTTTCTTTTTTTTTTTCTTTCTTTTGCTGTCTGTACGATATTATACGATTCCGTGTGGTCCTTATTATATTTTACCTCCATCGGTCGTAGACGATCTTGAAGCTTAACTGGAAATTTAGATGGATTATATATATAGTATATGTCATTCATTTATGCCGTGTAGTATCACATGCACAATGTATCATGTATCAGTCTCATGCTGCGTTTGAACGCGAACGAACTTTCATGTGCTATATCATAACACGCATCCGTATACAATTTGTATCCAATGTTTATCTTCATTGCTTGCTTATGAATCCATACTAATTGTTATACATGTTCGTTTCACCATTTTTCTGTATTTCCATTTACAACCTTGTGTTGATCAATAAACAATTATTGTAAAAATGAACCGAGGACAAAGTTCCACGTCAAACTTATGGATTGGAAAGCGAAACCGAAGAGTAAAATCCTTTTCTCCCTTACACATCGTCCCAACAAAAAACAAAATCTGCTTCGTAAATGTTGGCTTCGCATCTATACATTATATGTACAAAACACACGCATAAGCGGGGGTAATTAATACACACACACACCTGCACCCAATAAAACAAAAAGAAAAAAAAACCCTCGATCCTTCCAATACACATCGAGACGAACTAACGTATCCTTATTGTCGCACAACAGACGAGCAGTACACCGCCACCGGAGTTGAGCAATTGCATCGAGCTGTTGGACAGTCGTGTACAGGTCCAATGGGAGACTATGGGCGAGGACGTGCAGATACGGGTATCCGGTCGTATCAGGGAGGACCAGTACGTGGCTTTCGGTCTGTCGGGCCACGAGGGCAAGGCGGAGATGTTGGGCGCCGACGTCGTAGTGATCGGCTACAACAAGGACACCGACAAGTTCATAGCCGAGGACTACTACATGTCCGATTACGCCCAGTGCGACGGCGAGAGGGGAGTATGTCCCGATCATAGGGTGGGCGGCAAGAACGACGCGGTACTCATTTCCGGCAGGAGGAGGAACGGCGTCACCGTTGGTATGTCTCCTACATACGTATATACGTCTATATTATGTACACATCCTTTGTTGGCTCGGTACGTCGCCAAGACCAACTTTTCCGGGGATTGCATCGTGATCATTGTAGATAATTAAAGAACTTTAATACGGTATGAATACAAAAATACCTTGTACATTTATCTTTAATGAAATCGGGCTAGAAAAAAGATTCGCACGGATGTCCACAAAATTTGGATTAACTCGTGCGGTTATGCGTGTAACGAAAGCTTAGCTTGGCATCAAAAATCCATTATATGTATGCATACACAAGCGAAAGAATGTATAAAAAAAAGCACATTCACAGCACGATGTATAAATAAGTGGATGGAAACACAAAAATAACAAGGCGAAGTATCGGTTCGTCGTAAATTCGAATCGCTAAATATACACGAAAGTTTATTGTAGAGCCCTGTGTTAAAACAATAAAACGAAACACTCTGTTGAATTTGTACAGTGACGTACAAGCGGCCACTACGGACTAACGAGCCGGTCTACGACAAGATGATACCGGACGCCGAGACGACAATAGTGGCGGCGATCGGTCTGCTGAACAAGCAATTCGAGGCGAATGCCCACCAGAGCTCCGACTCCACCACCGAGGACATACGCATAGACTTTGGGGGCCGAGGCGTCCACAAGTGCACCAACTCCCTCTACAATCTGCCCGAGACACCCGATCTCAAGGCCTGGCCAGCAATGAGCATAAGCGGCGAGGACACGTTCACAGCGCGGATCGGACAGACGGGCGGCAAGAGGGGCTACTCCCGCATCACCGGCCAGCCATCCTGGGGCATCGCCTGGTACATCAACGAGCTACTCATACCCGAGATCACCGTCGAGCGCGGACAGAACTACACCTTCATCGTCGAGGGCGGCAAGGACTCGACCAATCCGGCAAAGTAAGCGTGCACCTGACGTCTAATACCATTGTGTATATACGGAGAGAGTACGAATACTTATTGTCCACAATTGTCCAGATACCATCCGTTCTACATAACTGACAGTCCCGAGGGTGGCTACAGTCAGCTGAGCGAGGTCGACAAGAGGCGACAGAAGGTCTACGCCGGTGTCGCCTACGAGAAGTACAACTATCCCTATCCTACAGCGACGGGACGTTACTGCGAGTACGTGCACAAGCGGACCGACCAGAGCGAGAAGACCGAGACCTTCAAGGAGTTCTTCGATACCTTGAGACTCGAGTGCGAGGAGGGCGAGCCTGGAAAACTCGAGTGGCACGTAGACGAGGACACGCCCAACACCGTCTATTACCAGGTACAACCCTATAAGTCTTTTTTTTTATGCACTCCGAAAGCTTATTATATGTAATCGAAAATTTGTTCCGTTTCATTTTCAGTGTTACACGCACAAAAATCTGGGCTGGAAGATCAACGTGGTGGACCAGGGCTACGGACCACTCAAGACGGAATCCAACGGGGTACGATTCGTTTCCTCGATTCTCGTCGTTCTGGGGCTCGCGATCCTCGCCAGCCTCGCGCGTTTCAGATGAACGGAGTAAGCACCAACGGCGAGACAAGGAAAACGCACGAGCAGCGCGTAAACGTAACGAAAAGATGAAAAAGAAAAACAGGTCAATATATATGTCGCGAGGTGATTTTAAGAGAAGATGGGTACGAGAGTTGGAGAGTTTTGCGAGACGGTGATAGGCCCGAGACGCGATACATATGCATTATATATAACGTCACACGGTATATGTTATATCGAACGCGTTGAGCGGGCATTAACTAACAAACATAACAAAAAAAAAATGAAAGAAAGTACGACAGACGCACGATTTAAAAGGTTGTAAAGAAAGTATTTAGCCGGTAAGCTTAAGCCGTAAGAGATTTAGCGAAATATTTTTAAGAGCTAACAGATTCAATATTTCATATTGCATATATATATATACATAAATTATATATATATGTGTGTGTGTGCATAATCTTATGCATATAGTTTATATGTATACAAGAGAGAATGATGGCCGTGTGAAAATCGCGTATAAAGCGCCTAAATGCATGATAATAATGTACATTCGACAATAAACCGAATCGGAATGTAACGTTTTGACAATAATAACAAAACAATATACGAGGGATGATAAATTTCGTGTGAATGGTGGAGAACCTTCATCGAGCTTCGATGCGAAACGTTTGAAAGTAAAAAAAAGAAACAAAAAAAAAACAAGACAAAATCAGCTTACGATGTAGTCGATTAATTAAGTAAGGATATAATGAGCTCTTGTGCCTCCAAGTTTCCCTTTGAGATTTTTTTAAAAGGATGTTTTTACATTGAGACCCTGGCGATTCGCCAATATAATAACGGTGTATGGATTGTAAGCCGCACAAATGATTCGTTTCCATTTCGATTGATTTTTCTACCGATATTGAGGAGAAGTGAGCGTAGAGGAAAAAAATTATTTATACAATATTGAATTTACAATAGCGATGTTCGAAAAATGTTATTAGTGAGCTGGGCTGAAAGTAATAATGAGTAGCGATTAGTGAACTATATTTTAAATGATAAAAACGTGCAATTTTTAGCTGTAAATGAATTTAAAATATCATTAAAACGGATGATTAATACGCCTTACAATTAGTCTCCTAATTCTTAAAATTTAATAAATAAACGGGACTTTAGAAGTTTACTTTTTAAAAAACACACTTTAAAACACAATATTGGCAATACCGTTCAAAGATACCAAAGCCAAAAGTGAATATTTTTTAAGCCCAATTTAATCAATTCATAATTATCAAATATACAACAAGATCGACTTTATAAACACTGGATTAAAGTTAATTTTTTCAATCATTTTTAAGATGTAAATTCTGAGATGTAAAAGCTTAAAAAATAGTTTATACCGCACCCTTAAATTGAATTTGCTTAATTATTCTCATACGCATATGTTTTAAACTCCACGATTCTTCCAATAATAAATATTTTATACAAACGCCTGCATAATTTTAATTTTCACCAAATCACGTCAACAACTGGTTTTTAACATCAAGATTTTTTATAAAATATAATTCAAAGCTCCAAAAAATCTCAAAAACAAACTTTGAGACATCGGAGAACAGGTAAAGATAAAAAGTGAAAGTAAATGCGAAAGTATAAATGGCGCGAAATATGTAAATTTTGCACAAAAGAAATTAGAGTTGAACTAACGTAAGTTTTAATGAAATAAACCTTCAATAGACAATAAGGATAATAATATTTATAAAGAAAATGCTGTTCGACAATAATCGGTACGATATAGTATAAATAAAATGATGATAATAAGTAATGAGTACGATTGAGACAAAGAGTTCGACAATAAATTCATCACCTCTTTATCTCGTCTACTTCAACGGAACGTGAAGGATTTAAAAAAAAAACTCTACGTAAGCATATACTTATAATTATTATTATATGTTATAATCAGGTTAAGCAGAAACAAATAAACATACGCGCTATATACACTGTGTAAATATAAGAAGGAAAAAAAAAAGACGAGGGCAAATGAAACAAAAAATAAAATGGAACCAGAGATGACCTTCCTATGACACGGAATGAAAGTATAAATGTGCCTTGGGTGCAAGATTAATTCAAGTCTCACTTGTTCGGAAGTGAACATTAAAAGAATAATACAAAGAGACACTTATACAGAGAAATTTTATGTATAGGACGAATTGGAAGTCGAAATGCCCCGGTGTGCTTGGAATTCCATCCCTTGGGCGTGTAAAAATCACCCAACAATTCATAGCTTTTTTTTTCAAAATACATGTGAAATGCATTCCGAATGTTTTCAATTATTTAAAAAGGCACTGGACTTATAGAATACGTAAAAGGAAACACTTTACATTCACATCAATTACATGCCATACTTATGCGTTATACATACTTTTAAAACTATTGATCGGCGAAAGTAAGCAGGATATTGAATTCATCAGCGATTGATGAAGTATAAAAGATTCATTTTTTTTATGTTACCGATGGGGGAATGTAACGCCATTGTAAAAATAAAATTTTTCAATAAATTGTTTACGAGTAACTTGATGTAATATTAATTTTAACAAATTCTGATATGTATACTAACAATCATCCTGTACTAACAAGTCCATGGGCATAATTATTAACTAATAAAAGTGTTAAATTGATATATATTAAGCCATCCAGTCCAATAATAATAAAAGGTAAGAGTATTAAAATATGCGTATGCCGAAGCAACAATATAAGGAAAAAATGCGCTCAAGGGATTTCTGTCTAGCTAATTAATAAGGCAAAATATAGAGTGAGATAGATAAACGGTAAATTATGTAGTAGGTAAGATGGAGAAAGAAGGGAGGGCAGAAAATTAAAGAATAGAGTTGGAAGCCAAGAAATCAGCGAAATACATAATCAGCTTAATCGCATAGGGCAAGTTTATAGCTTTTACGAATTTTTAACTGATGTATACCGCGTGAATAGTGTCCATTTGAAAGTATAATTCCAAGTACCATGGGGTGTGTCGTCGAAATTTTTCGTAATCTACCTAGATTTAAATTATTAAGCATTTATTATCGAGTATGTGCTGCTGCGAAAGACATTATATCTACTTGGAAAATTTTTAAACCGCTTTTATGATCAATGCCCAATCGACGAAAGTAAAAATCATATATCCTTTGAAACGGAATATTAAACTCTCGAGAAAAAAAAAACCATAAATAAGCTGTACGTAAGTATTTTTACTTGCCACACATTAACCATCGACCCGTAAGCTTTTAAATCAAAAGTTAGGTGTAAACACTGGAATAAAGATACTGAAATCCACAAGATTTGTTTATTATAAGCATTGAGTGAAACGTTATAAAAAAAAAAAATCGGCTGAATTCGGGAAAAAAGAAAGATTGAAGAAATCGATTGCGTCGTATCGTTAAAAAATCGTTTCTCTGTTAATACATAAAATCGTCGATATATAAACGCGTCGTTCAAAACGAGCGCCAATTAACGCACGATCGGAGAAATATAGCGCGTCCGTTTATCCACATACCGTTAATTCATTCAGTGACTTTCACACAATAAATGTAATAAGATAATAATGATAGTGGCGAATGAAGCGCGCGAGATTGATTCCCGCGGATATTCAAATGCGCACATAGGCGATGGATAAATAACGATATAGATAACATGACTCGTAATAAATATTATAAAATACGAGTCACACCGGCTGATGTCTGACAATAAATACGATTAAGGAAAAGCCGGCGCGTTTTTATGGGCTGCCCCGGGAAAACGTTATGAGCAAAAGCTGAACTTGAAATTAATCGAAGGATATGGCAATTGTTGTAAGAATTGACAAATGACAAAACCTATTGGAATTGATTAAGGAGAATATAAGTTTATAAATAAACATTTAAACTCACATAAAAATAGGGTTGAACAAACTGGACAAACTGATTTCTTCTTTTCTTGAACTTCGGAGAAAGTATGCTTAATTATAGTTAAGGTGAAAAAAAGTGTACAATAAAGAAACGTCAAAGTAGACAATAATTTTTCGCAATATACCGAATTTCTGAATTTTACGACAATAAAAAAATGTAGACAAAAAGTCGAACGTACAATAAGCAAAAGAGACAAATATGTTGAAAGCTAATGGGTATAAAATCCTTTTTGCGGAGCAGCCCCGCAATGTCCACGGTTGCTAGTACTATAGTCAAAGTAATGATTTACATTGCTTATGTATAATTATAAATGAACGTATAAGAGATATTGTAATAATTATAATATAGTTGTCCACGGTGAAATGTCTTTTTTGCTATGTCCTATAAAATGTTTTTTTCCCGTGATTAACGATCGCACTTGCAATGCGAGATTCGCGATACAAAAATCGGATTGCGTTATGAAAAATTCAGGTTCGACGCTAAAGCTTCGAGTATTTTTGTTTATTCGTAATACTTCTGGTGTTGAAAAATTGCTCATTCTTCACGTTTCTTTGAATAAAAATAGTAATGTATATTGTATACACATATATATTCTTAAAATGTCTTGCAGGTAAATTAAATAAACGAGTGTCGGATAAGAAATTTTAAACATCTAAAGAACAGAAAAAAAATGTTCTCCTCTCGTGTCTGTAAATTTCATGTGAAAATTGCGCACATCACGACTTTCACGGATTCGAAATTCGAGGATGTATATATTTTGTAGAAAAAATTGTAACTACGTAACTATTTGTGCTTCGATAATTAATTGTACTTGATTTTCTTAATTTGTTTTCAACGATAGAATTAAAATATGCAAGAAGAGAATGTCAGAAAATATCGACTCTAATGCTAATCCGTAGAAATTGTATAAAAATAGATTTTTTATTTATACACCAAGATTTCTAATATCATATTGATATAATGATATGTAATGTACAAAACAAGGTGAAAGTACTAAGATTCGAACAATAAAAGTTATAGCGTAATATTTAATATTCTCTAATCTATAATATCGATATTAATTAACTATAGAAATATTAAAGATATTAAATAACAAAAAGGTATCAAAATTTTGTGACATTCTCTCGTGTAAAATGTGTATATTATAAATAGTTACATATACGACTATTAATTGTGCATTCAGATTTTCTTAAATTGATTAAGTAAATGTTAATATTATCAGATAGATATTTTTCTTTCTAAACGTTAAATAATTCTGCTCGTGTAAAACACGTATGAACAGTTTAGGGTAAAATGACTAGCCAATTAAGCTACAATTTATTTTAATTGGAAAAATCAGCCATGTAGATATAGATAAAGTTAATGCATACCATTATGAATATGTGTACTTTGAAAATTTATTTAAACGCGTTAGTTTTTGACATGTAATATATTCTCTTGTAATGTAATTTTTTATGTTCATAACATCGTCGATAGTCTTATTGACTTTTCAGTTTACCCTAAAACCTATTGTTGTATTTCAAATTTAAGAATATTGAAATGTTTATTAGTTCATGGAAAGAAATAATGTTTAAACGTAACAAAGTATTTGTATTGTAAAAAATAGTCTGAAGCGGAAATCTCCTCGAGATTCGAAATTCCGAGTGGTTGGAAAAAATTAAAGTACCTAGTTGTGAAATTTTCTTTATATATAAGATGTTCGTCGATTCTGGCGAATAAAAAATTTAATAGATTAAGTAAAGCGAAGAAATCGAGCGAAGCAAAAGTAAGAAATTTGATAAATTGTGTCAATACATTACGCAATACACGGCGACGGAAGTAAAGCAAAAAGGGGACAAATTTGTTTCTCATAAACGAAGAAAGTACACTAAGATATAAGAGAGAAAAAAAAATGTAATTTCTCGCGTGATGCATATACATATTATATACTAAACGTACTTAAGCATAGTTAATGTAGAACCTATTCTTTTATGCGTTTTATCGTACGGCAGGTATATAACACTACTATAATAAAAAATTATATGAATAACGTATAAGGATGACAATAGCTATGAAGAGTTTTAAAATTGGCAAGTATGTAAGAGAACGGGCTAAAGTTATCGATACCTGAGACGAAATTCAGCTTATGTATCTGCCCTAAGCGCATACAGTGTTTATTTATAAGCATCACCTTTGAATTTTTCACGTTGCGTTTATGCACTCTCTATATTCGAAATACAGAAATAATTTTAATTAGCTTTGATTTAAACGTGAGAAACAATGAAGAAATTCTGGACTTATGCCTTGTGAATCATTTACCTTCACAATGAATTAATTTCGCAAAAAATCCTTCGTTCATATAATAGATGATATCTAATATGCAACCGGAATAAAGTGTTTTACGGGAAAACTTTAATATTTGTGTTATAAGAATAATAAAATTTTCCATTTGTCATATCAGTCGTATGATTCCCTAAGTTTGAGTCTGGATTTATCTACGTGTTTTTTTTTTGTAACGAGAACGAATAAAATAAATCATTAATTAGACCAATGACTTGCACACGTACGTAATCGGAGAACGGTAAATAAAACTTTTTACCAAAATCAATTCCCTAAACCTCACAAAGCACATTTATTTTCCCACATCGAATGCCTAAATATCAGTTTAAAGCGCGTCAATTGATTTGTTCATAAATTATATTCGAACTTGATTGTATTTGAACGATTCATTGCAAATAAATTTGAGGTGTTGCAAGTTTGTCTGAACTAGTTTTGCGTGTAATAAAAGGATAAACTCAATAAGTATTGAATTATGAAATAATTCACTGTAAGAAAAAGAAACGAGTAAACGATTAATCTAGAGTTTTAATAAAATCGTATAATGTACTTGGGAAGTGAATTGAAAAAGCGCGCATAAATGCAAGTAAAAGAAAAGCGCTTTTACTTCGATTTCTCATCGCTGCGATCATTAGATTATTCAACGAAAACTAATTCTGTATGTGTAACTTTGAGGCAGGTTATATCCATGTAAAATTCTGTAACGCAAACGTGCGAATGACGACAATATTGAAATGAGGAAAGAAGTGAAGCATTCGGTGAAAATTCTTTATTTGTGTGAAACGAGAACTTTCTAATTGAGAATATATATTCTGCATGTTTTACAGACGAGTTATTACCAAGCATTTCGAAAAAGGCATGATAATGGAGGTAACGTGTTAATTAAATACAAAGAAATAACTTATATTGCAACGCACAGTTAAAACTTATGAAAAATGTGTACGTCGCAGGTAATAAAGAATCTGCTTCTTCTGTGCACTACGAACAATTAATGTAAAACTTAAAAGCGAAATTATCACGTATTTAATTGACGTACGCACTTTAGAAATGAAGGAAGTTATATGAAAGTATAGATGGAAAGTGAACGCTTTTTTTAAGCGACTTTTTTTCACGTTTGTGTGTTAGAATAGACAATTAAAGAAAAATAACACGAGAAAACAGAGAAAGCACACTTGTAATAGACGGTATATAATGAACTTGTAAATTATGTGCAAGCAAACACTAATTCGTGGCACCTGTTTTCGACTGCAAGAATATTACGAACAAGCATCACTCGCGCAAACTTTTTGTATCGACGGAAAACAGGACGAGCTTTTTTCGAAGCTTCCTATAATGTTGTCGTGAAAGAAGACTTTTCTCTTTTTTAATGTTGACAGTTTTGTTACCGAGAAGGGACTCTAATTTTCGTTTTTACGCTCACATTATGTTCGGGTTGTTGTTAAGCTTAAACTGTAATGATAAAAATAAAAACACTTTTTATTTCAATAATCTGATATTTATCGATTGAAAAAATATAAAGAATGCCTATATAATTATAATGAAAGACGTTATTATGGATTATGATAAAACACTTTTTATTCTTCGTTATAGTAATTATTTCATGTTATACAAGTGTATAATGACATTGTAAAGGCTAAATAAGCAACCTTTTTGTAAATAGATAGGAATCTCTTTTAAAAGAAATGCCAATTTGAATTACAGATATTTAATTATATACTATAATATATACTTTTTTGCATTTGCTTCAGAATAAGCTTTGGAATAATTAAAAAAATATATCATTTCACTAAATCCTCCAGAACAATGAGATTTTTATATTGATTGAAAACTATAGAAGAACATTAAAAAAATCTCGTTCTCCCAAGAAACTCAATGCACATTTCGTTTTTCTCCTCGATCGCAAGCTGCATCACAATTGATTGATCAAAGATCTTACACGTAATATGCGTAAGTTCCGCAAATATTTTTCATGAATGTTACAATGCATGAATAATGTTTCTAATTAAAGCTATACATAGTGTTCTTTAAAAAATTCTGAAATTCTATACTTCACGTCTGTTCTACTGAACTGCGGAACTTATACATTCTCTCGGTACAGCTTTCGTCTGAAGAGGACAGATCAAACGAAACAGCAACAACAAAATTTCCAAACCATTTTCTTCGACAATAAAAGAAAATAAAAAAATTAAACAAACCATATCTACGAAACAATAGCAACGCACATATCGAATGTACGGTATTGTTTCGTTTCCACTTTTAGCTAAAAAAATATATTTAACAATTATTCGATTTTATCTAATAAATGTAGTTATAAAAACGTTCACGAATTAATTTGATTAAAACATATTAGTTTGAAAGGCAAACTAAACCATTCTTTAGAATGATTTTTCTATATAACTGCATTAGGTCAGAATTATTATTCAGCGACGTACTTACCGACAGAATTAAGTTATGCAAAATATGTGCAAAAAAGAAATACGTGAACGTCATTCAGATGTATAGTGTAATACACTATGATTATGCATTATTAAATATTGTATCAAATTTTATATTCACTTCTTGTGGTTGACAATAAACTGGTTTTATAAAAAAAAAAGTGAGACAAATTATACTGGAATAGAAGAGACATTGTACTTCGATTCTCACAAGTTAAACTCGTGAAAATCATTTATACATTTCATTCTATGGCGCCATTTTTCTCGTTGTATAATATGTACATTGTGAGAATCGTAATATGTTCACTTAAAATAATATACATCGTGACCACAAAGACCACTATTATCTTGTTCACTTTGAATAACCCCACGGGTCCTTTTTCTGATCCATCAGTGCAAGAGATGATTCACAAATCTTCTTGAAAATTTCACGTATTTTTTCCTTAGAGAACATCTGCAAAAATATTTTTTTTCATATTAATTTATTTTATTTTATTATTATATGTTTTATATTATTTGTAAAGTCCAATTTAATTATAGATAAAAGTTTTTTTTACAATTTAAGTAATAAAATACAGTAAGAAAAGCTTTCTTAAAATATAAAAGCTATATATTACCTTATACAATTGATTTTGTTCTGAGGCAATAATATCTGCTAGTTGAATGCATTCAGCATGCTCATTCATTTCCGTCATTATAGTGTGTAATAAAAGTGCAATTTTAGGAATGCATAGTTTTCGCAACTTTTCTAGCTGGTGATCGCGTAAAATTTCCTCTGACGTTGTAGGTTCGTTATTAGTACCATTACTTGAATCTACTAACCATCCACCATCAGGGAATAGAAGAACATTAAATAAAAGTTGTTTAGCAGCCTAAAATATGTTTTAAATAATATTAAATGTTAAGCATTTGATTACACAATAACATTGATTAAAAAAGAAACAAGATTTAATAATAATTCACCTTTGTATGATGAAGCATAGTATTCTTCCATCTGTCTAGTTCAATGCTATATTGGGACGTCTTGTGTTCATGTGCTACTTTTTCAGTAAACGTAGCAAAATTCGATAACTCTTCTACAGGAGTAGGCCTACCATGATGATAATCACTAAACCATTCAGCAAAACCTTCTTGTGCGTCCAGATACGCTTTATAACATAAGTATTCACGAATCGATGAAGAAGTTTTTTTAGGCAAAATATTAGTTGTCATCAGATTTTCCAATGTATTTTGCAGTGCTGGGAATTCATTTATAATTGTTCCTATTGCATCTGTTGGTATCTGAAATATAAATTTTACAAACAAAATAACGCTTAAAAATTTCATGAACATAAAAACAATTTAATTAACATAATAATAGCAATAGCATACCTTATTAAAAGCTTTTCGTGCAGCATCTAACTTTTCACTTGTTAAAAAATACCTTATCAAGGCATTAGTTTGCCATAAGGCTTCCTCTCGTTGACTCGGATAAAAAGTGAGCCAGTCAAGTGCACTTATTTTTTGTAAATCAGCTTCTGTAAGTTCTCCTTTCAAATCTGTATAATCAAGTTCTATATTTTTTTGTCTGATATTCTCCACCACTAATTTAGTGATTGCTTCTACATTCAAATTTGCCTCTTCTGCAGCATTAAGACATTTTTTGCGTTCCTCATTATCAGTAATTCTTTCCAAAAATTGAGCATAATTTATTATCTGCGCCTCCCTTGGTAAAGTAGATACATAATAGGCAATAAGAACTGGATCACCAATTTCCATTAGAACTTTAACATATTCCAATAAAACTTTATCTGCAGCCTTCTCATTTAGATTTTTACCAATTTGTCTCAAAAATAATACTAGATGTGCTAGAAATCTAAGGAACTGAGAATCACATGTTTTCTGATCAATCATGCTTTCTAAATCGTCCATCAATGTTGTTACTTCATCGAGAATTAGATACTTTTGAATACGATGAGCAGGATCATTAGCTTGAGAACTAACAATTGAATTTGTGGAAGCTTCAAGCTCATCAAAAATATCTTCCAATGTGTTTTCACCTTTCCAATATTCATCAGGTAAAGCAGTATAAGCTCTTGGCATAAAACCTCTTACTTCTGCTTCTACTTTTATATCAAGTAAAGTTTTCATATAAGCCCAAAGTCCATCTTGCCATGAATTTGCTATTGTCAGTAACTGGTTTACATTACCACAAAGACTTGAGTAAATAGCACGGTAATACTGACCTGGTTATAACATTAGCATTAAAAATTTATTAATGAATATTTTACAATAAGCTAAAAGTAAAAAAAAAATGTATATATAAAATATACAAAATACATCTTACCTACTCTCACATCATTAGAAAGTTCCCAGGCACATAATTTCCACAAACTTCTGTTAGGATTACCTTCAACAGGCAATTTTGTATCTTCCAGTGGATTTGCATAATTTGGGTCATGAAAAGGTGCCCATCCAAGTAAACAAGCTGCTCGCCATTGTTGACCACAATGACAAGCTAATGCTTGTGCTTTTTGTAATCTACCACAACGTACCTATAATTTGTTTAAAAAGTCAAATTCTGATCTATTTTAAAGTTATTGTATAAAAAAATTTTAAAACATACCTCTATGAGCATTCTTTTCTCCAACCTTGCATCATCTTCTTTATCAAGATCATGCAATGGCTTACCCTCCCTTATCGGAGCATCTGGATCCATGGATGAAACAATTGGTCTAGATGAAGGAAAAGTAATTCCGCTTTTTTTGTTCTGTAACTGATGAAGTGTATTTTCCCAAGCTACAGTTTTGTCTGTGAAATTTTCTATTGATGGTAATTTATCAGCTTGATCAAGAGCATTTCTCTCCAACCAATCAATAATAAGTTGATATTCTCTTATTAATTTACTATTTTTGTATAAAGCTTCAATCACTTCTTTTTCTGATACATTTGGACCACTATTAATTTCCATCTGTGACTCATAGTCTGAAGTATCCAAACGATTCTGATAAAGGCAATAAACAAGTCTCCAAGTATTTCTCTCATTTTCTAAGCTTATTTCTTCTGCTGATGTATTAGAAATTTCCACTTTTGATTTCATTCCTGCAAAATTAAATTGTTTACATAAACTATCAGATTTTATTAAATTAATTAAATAATATCTCAATTTATATATAGTCAAGGATCTTTTTAAAAGAAAAAAAAAACATAATTTTAAAAGTAAATATAAAAAAGTACTGTAACCAACCTCGCATAAGCTCTAAAGTATCATGACAATTCTGAATAAAATCAGCGATAGTGTCAAATACTTGCAGCTTTGAAGTGTGAGTTTGAACACTCTCTAAAAAATCGTAATACAGTTTGGAATATGCATCACGCCATGGCTCATTAGCTTTTAAAACCAGACCAGTGGCTGTGCTATCATCCATCATTTCTCTGAGGGTCATGTCACTGCGCTCGGAATGAGCCATGATGTTTCTGAGCTCATGCGGAGCAACTGTAATTGAAAGCATTGTACCATCAATGCCTCTGTAATCGTCTTCCTTTCCCATTGTGATATCCTCATCATCTTTTGGCTGATAGGTATTTGGAAGTAGTGATATTCTTCTTGGCATGATTAAAGCTTTATAAATTACTTTTTTTAAACTACACGAAACTGTTTACATCAACTTTAAGTTGCTAATAAAATAATACAACATAAGCTTGAGTCCATTGCTAAACACATTTAAATTGTACACAAATATCAGTTCTACTTATAGGTTATCCAGCAGATACTGCAGTGCGCCGGCAACAATTAAAACTCTTTGCACCTCGCGCGTTCTGAGTCGACCAGTCCACGAATGTATGTATAATTTGCACCCACTGGCAAGTGGCAACTGGCAAGAAGCGACATCTGTATCAATTTTTATTCCAAACTTTCATATATATATATAAAAGCATTTGCGAATTGTGAAAATAATTGGAAATACTACATTGTATACATTAACTTATACATACTTAGTTATCTGCAAAATATTTTGATTATTTAGACTCGCTATAAAAAAACACTCTGTCTAAGTTTTAAAATATAACTAAATGAATTAAAAAAAGTAGATACCTACCTATATAGGTAAAGGCTTTCGTGTCCTACTAAGTCAAGGGAGATCAACCAATGATATGTGAGCTTTAACAAGACTGCATTTTACAAAAAAAACAGTCTATAGTTAAAACTCGCTTGCCATTAGCTGCCTAATTGTGCAGTATCCTTCTGCACTTTCCTATGACTTATATCACGTATGTTAATGCGAAGCCCAGAAAATAGCATCCAAACATCATAAGTATTAACCAATTATTTTATCAAGAACGTTTTAGAGAAAGAAATTATAGGTACGGGTAAAATAATCTTAAATAAGTAAATTCATTTGAAGATTAGTAAAATTAGTTAAAAATGAATAAATATTTTGAATGTAGGTATAAGATTGTAAAAAAATTAATGATAATGAAAATCAAAATATATAAGTAGTTACAAAATAAAAAATGTGAAAAAGTATTTAAAAATATTTTAATTTTTTTACCTACACATTTATGTCAAGATCAAGATAAATGTGTACCTACGCTATCTACTGTCAGTAGTGTCAGTACGTACACGTGGAGTTTTAGTCCTATCAGTTTATATTTACCTACTTATTTGAATAAGTAGTACACAGTAAAAATCAAAATGGCGGACTCGAACGTGACAGATGAACGTAGAAAAACTGGAAACCTTGAATTGTCGACGAAACCCGAAAAAATTTTAATTTTTAGTGGAAAACGAAAATCGGGAAAAGATTTCATTACTGATGAGTTATTCAAAAGGTAAATTGCTTTTTATTTTTTACGTTAGTTTTTTAATACTTTACACCAAACAGACATACCGTTATATTGAGATAAGTTATGGAATAAATATTATAAAATATGTGAATGGAGTTTCATTATTTTCATGACTAGTTAATTTAATCAATAATGCACTTTATATATTTTTAGATAATTATAAAAAATACTAATTATAATATTAAAAATTTAGGATGATTAATTTCAATGTTATGTATTAAAAAGTATATTTTTGAATAATACGTACAAATATAATCATAGAAGATATAATTAAAAGAAAAATGATATAAAACTTCTAATATAATTGTATAAAATATGAAATGTGAACAAAAAATTGGAGGGTAATGACTGGAAAAAATTATTTGTAATTTTACTAAATAGTAATTTTATTTATAATTTATATAAAAAATTAATTTTTTTTATTTTTAAAATGAATTTTCCATCATAAAACATTTGATAACTTAGGTATTGTTTTATTTGAACAGGCTAAGTAATGAAAGAAGTGTTATCATAAAATTGTCTGGACCAATCAAGACCCATTGGGCAAAAACTAAAGGTCTTGATGCTACTCAATTGTTTGGTGATGGAAAATATAAAGAAAATTATCGGTTGGAAATGACCAAATGGGGTGAAAGTATGAGAAATAAAGATTATGGCTACTTTTGCAGAGCTGCCATTCTAATGTATAATGGTAATATATTTTAATAATATTTTTTTTTTAATTTTACAATTATATTTTTTGTAATAATTTATTTGTAGCACATAACAAACCAATTTGGATAATAAGCGACGCCAGAAGAAAGACTGATGTAAAATGGTTTAAGGAAAATTATAGTAATAAATGTAAAACTATAAGAATATCAAGTGGAGAAGATGTCAGAAAAAGTCGTGGTTGGGAATTCTCTAAAGGTAAATAATTGTTTTAAATTGTTTTGTTAGCAAAAAAATATATGTTTCTAATTAATTTTCAATTTAAGGTATCGATGATTCTGAAACAGAGTGTAATCTAGATGACCTAAAAGATTGGGATTTAGAAGTGGATAATAATGGTGAAGATATAGAATTAATACTTAAAAAAATATTAGATATTTTAAATTGAACTTTTATTTTTAAAACCTGACTGACAATTTTATAAATATAGAAAATTGGATTTTTTTGCTGTTACTTAGCTTATAATTGCAAAAATACAAAAACTTTTATATTAAGTATATTTATTTGCAATAATTTTCTCTAATAAATTTAATTTTAATTTTAATAATGATGTTTTTA